>JANAVB010011395.1:952322-1072322 GCA_029216955.1 Iris pallida
ATCGAGGAAGGCATCATCCTCGATAGTCGACTCAGCCCGGAACAACTTGGAGTAAAAAAAAAGGAAGCCTCCGCCGCCACCTCCGCATCAGAACCTGTTTCTGAACCATCAGCACGAATAATTTTCTGAATAGCCGCCTTTCGCTGCCTGCTCCAGGTGCACGCATGGAAAAACCAAGTATTCTTATCCCCTTCCAGATCCTATTTTAGTCTGGCCTTTTGTTTCCAGAAAGACTCCTCAACCTGGACCTTCTGCTTTAGTCAGGCTACAGCCTCCATCCAAGACGCCCTTCCCCTCTCCGAAGGATGAAGATCATAATCCTCTTCCGCCGCCAAAGCAACATCCTCTGCCTGACGGACCTCCTAAAAAATGTCATCGAAAATAGATCTGCTCCAGCCAGCCAGGATCTGCCCCGTAGTACGTAAGCGCATGCCCAGACGCTCTAGTACATCATAATGACAACATGATTCCCACGCCCGGGCAACCACCGTGAGGAAGTCAGGATGGGACTTCCAAAAGTCGAGGAACCGGAAGCCTCGATGCTTAATGGAAGAAGCTGGCTAGCATGAAATCAAAAGAGGAGCGTGATCAAATTCTGCCCGATTGAGATGCTCGCAGGAAACCTGGACTCCATCCAACCAACTACTCGTCGCGAGCAATCTATCCAGGCGAGATCCCTGCTGATCTACCCCAGACTAGCCATTCACCCAGGTAAATGTGCTTCCTCTGAAACCAACATCAGAAAGCCCGACCGCCAACTGGAAGTCGAGGAAATCTACGATAGCCAGCGAGTCGGGTGGCCGTCCTCCAAAATTTCTCATCCGAAGAAGCAATGATATTAAACTCCCCGCCCACAGCCCAGGGCAAGGCAACATCCCTGGCTTGGACGTCAAGAAGATGCCGCCAAAGACGCCTTCTCCCCTGTCGTATCCCTGTACCATGAACAACAGACAACCACACCGAAACCGAAAAGCAGCTCAAAGAAAGCTGCATCGTGATAGCCTGATCACATGAATCTATACAGGTGAGCCCAATACCCGACTTGCTGAGAAACCAAATATTTCCTTTTTCATTGCTAAAACTAGCATCAAAACCCAACCTCAATTGATAAGATAGAAGCTTAGAGGATATTACTGTTTGCAAAAAACAAAAGTATGATCTCTATTTCACAAACTTTGTAAGAAGATTACAAGAATTCTGGGAAAGTACAACTGTAGGAATCCGATCTTGAATGACGATCGCTTTATCCCTTGGACGATGTGAACTTTGAAGACGATAGCCTCTGAAGTTGAAGGCGATAGCCTCTGAAGAATGCAGCAGCACTTTGGCAAAAACTCCTGAACTCTCTGATTTTTTGAACTTTATGTCTGATCCCCTGGAATGAAGACTTGAAACTCTATTTATAGAGTTCTGGAAATAACTAATTTTTAGTTATTCTGAATTGCGCATGATAGATTGCGCATGTACTGGATTGTGCAGCATCAGACTGCGCTGACAGTTATTTGATCGTGGGTCAACTGTGTTGGACATATGGCATCATTTGATTGAAATACGCATGATCGTGTACAGACGGTTGCCACGTAATGAGTCATCGATGGTATGCAGGCTACGTGTACTTTGTCAGTTGTATTGATGGAGTGCGCAACCTGAATTGTGCTGGATTCGGATTGTGCTGAGATGGATTGTGCTGAAGGAAGTCTGGCAGATTGTGCTGCATGTACAGCTGTCCTCGAGCGCTATACTGCACGATAAACGAACAGTTTCCTCGTTCTCCGTGTTGTCAATTGTCAGAAGATCTGATTCTGTCAGATAATGATGACGCTGCCACGTCAGCTTGCGCAGTTGGATGAGTGTGCGCAGTTCAGCATGTGCAATCGAGATGTTGTGCAATCTGTCTTCTGCGCAGTTCATTTGAAGGATGTATAATTTGATTTTCATGACTTCATTGATGGGTGCAACTTGATTTTTTTAGGACCTACAAGACCCCCTTCAAAGTTTTCGAAAGTTGAATTTATTCAAAGTTTCGAAATACTTTGAATTTTGATTTTTAGATCAAGTTGCGCATATGATGACCTGTCTGCGCAATCGGAGGAATTAGCCCCTATTTATTCGGCACAATCTGAGGCAGCTGTTTCTCTCAAAAACTATAAATAGTTCTCTTTGTTCTTCGTGTTATTCTTTACTTATTTTCACTTTGCTTAAGAGAGAGAAATTCCCGAGCCTACTCTAACTTCCTTCTTTCTTCTCGGTCGACCTTCATGGCACCAAAGCGCTCCGCTGCTGAGAAAGGCAAGGCCCCCGCCGAGTCTTCGGCTCGGGTTGCACCGCGCCCTTCTCGGCATGAAGCTGCACACCCAGCACTGCAAGGTAAACATCTGCTCGAAAATCCTTTTTAGGGTTCTTCGTCATTGCTGCACCTTCAAACCTATCTATTTTTAGAGATTTGGTCATACTGCGCCACCCTGTTTAGGGTTTTGGTTACAAAAACCCAATAGTCTTCATTTTTATGAAGACTATTTTCTCGCGCAATCGGTTGAATTGCGCTGGCAAAAGTCAGCGCAATCTGCTGATTTTGGCAAGATTGTTAGTGCAAACTGTTGCCTTGCATAAGCTTTGTCAGCATAATCTGATGGTTTGCACAATCTGATGGTTTGCGCATGGAAGCTATTGTTACGCAATCTGATGCTTGTGCAGTCTGATACTTGCACAACCTGATGCTTGCGTAATCTGATGCTTGCGTAATTTGATGACAGAATCTTTGATTTTACTTGTACTGAATTCTGTTTTTTTTTGTTTGGTACAGTTAACATCAGAGAGGATCCGGAGTATGAAATATTTGCAGGGTCTCTCGCTGAACCGGAATTTAAAGAGGATTTGTCCCATGTGCTCTTTCCTCAATACGCTCTGCCATCCTCTTGCCAAGCCATCTTGGTAGCTCAAGACAATGAGACTTTATTAAGTCTGATGAATGGACAACCCCTGCAGTCTGTTGACGCCATTACCCATAAGAAACCCATGTTCTTATTCGGTGATGCTATTGACAAGAGTTCTCAGCCAAGATCCCGTGTTGAGCAGAGACTCTTCCAAAGAAAGGAGAAACTAGTCATGTTACCGGATATTGCTAGATGCCTCCCTCTAGCCCGCTATGCCCATGCAAGCCATCCCAGGAGGATGGACTGGGACATTACTCCCCTCCAACATGCAAGGATTGGAAAGATTTGTGTCAAGAAAGGACCAAACAACAAAGATATGTTTTATAGCTCTTCTGAGCGTCATGGTACTTTGCTCAGAGGTTTGAAGCCAGGCTGCATCCCTCCAGAGAATTCTTCTTTGTTGTTGCCGGTGAGAACACCAATCTTTGCTAATGAATATGCAAAGGCCGAGGGCAGATACCCGGATCAAGACATCCGGCTAACAGGTCTGGTAAACCCAGACAACAAAAGGTGGAACTGTATAGCCAACTGGATATTGGCTCAGTTCGAGGACAAGCTTAAAGAGATCGAGCTGTATCATGCGGTACACGCTACCGTATATGGATTTCTCCCAAACCCTCATCTGTTCCTGGCCTTGGCAGAGAGGTACAATTATAGAACAGGGACATTCATGACACCCTGCGGAGAGATTGGATTAGCCATCCATGAGATGAAGACATCTCGTGCCTACCAACAGGAGACTTCCCTTATGTGGAATATGTTCCAACAAACGACGAGTTAGACAGACTACGTCGAGAAAATTCAAAGATGGTGGCAGTTTTCGACGAACTATTGTGCCATTACAACATATGCTCCCTGTACTATAAAAGCGATTCTTCTGGCACCTGCTATTCATTAAAGTGGTTGCCTTATCTTTTTCTTAATCATATCATTGAGAAAAAGACTAAGGACCTTGACACATGCAACCCGACTTTCTTCCAATCCCTCAGCCACAGTGAAGTGATCAGTTTGATGGAAGAAAACAAGAAAATGGATATCAAAGTTAATGATGAACATCAATACCCTCCACTCAAGGCTGGAGACTTTGTCGAGAGTTTTATAAGAATGGGCTACAGGTCCATGTCCAGAGAAGCCCAGCTGGCGGATTTCTTGACATACTGGCTCCGTCGATTCGTCGTACCTGGAGCTAGCGCCGTAGACCGATTCTACCGAGGTTTACTCTTTGTCGCCGTCCGGTTAGTCTTTGGCTACCGGATGGATTTGCTGTCAGCGATGACCTGCAGGGTGAACGCAGGTCTTCATCTTTACGTTGACTCCATGCTCAAATGTAAGGGTGATAAGAATAACTTCCCTCGACTGGAGTTGCCTTACACCTATTTATTCGGATGGTTGCTTCTACACCATTCGTCGTTGATGAACCCCGACATGGGAGCAGTCGGTGGTAGCTTTCTGCGTAGATTCTCCCAGGGCAAGTGGATATACATTAGTCGGAAGGATTGCAGACGTTCATTAAATCTTGGGAAGGGATGGAATTTTTACTTGCGTCACCCCTCCAGCCGGTTATGAACATATGTCAGCGAATTTAGTTGACCTTGGAAGGCAGCCGTTGGGACGGATAGCATTTGACTGGCTAAGAACAATCAGGCCGTCCCACTTGGTATATAGATTTGAAGAAGAGTGTTATCTGGAACCACATCTGCCAAGCCGCTTTACCCGTCAATTTGGTTATGACCAGTTCCATGTAGGTAACGCTATAACTTGCCTACAAGGAAAGGGGTATCTCATTGATGGTGCCAGAGCATGGGCCTATTACAACGCTCGAGACACAAGGACTATGTTCTCGATGCCAACAAAAAATGCTCAAGGCCCTAGAATATTATATACATATTCGCTCTTTTATACAGCAGCGAATATATTTGCTGAAAACTTCAGCCTTATTGATAGTTTTGCAACAGCAACACGTCTGAAGAAAGGAGCCACTGCTACATTAGCTCCAAATAACGACGAAGAGCATGAACCAATGGATGATCCATTGGAAGCCTCCAGGGAAGCAAACTTTCCTGAGGAAGTCAATCAACCACTAAGAATTTCTCTGAAAGTTGTTAAATCTCCGGCCAGAGAGAGAAAAAGAAGGATTGACGAACCTTTTTCCCCTGCTGCAAAGAAGAAACTTAATTTGGATCAACCAGAGAAGGTTACTACTAGATCACAATCTCGGCAGATGACCCAGTCAATCCAACGAGAAGAGGCAACCACACCGACTTCTATTCCAAAGCCGGTTGACGTAGTAGATGTGGAGAGCCCAGAAAGGCCTCTTCATAGAAAGAAGCTGGCTATTAGAAAAAGAAAGAAGGCGGTCCTGTCCTCGGTGGTGGTGAATGCTGCTGCTGGAATTACTATGTCATCTCCTACTCCTGCCGCTGAGCCTAGTCCAGAGCAGAGAGAGGAGACTGAGCAGAGAGAGGAGACCGAACAGAGAGAGGACGTTGCAGAGCCCAGAGAAGATGAAGCTTTAAGATCTCCTTCACCGGCGGTAGAAATGACTCAGCTTCTTGTCACACCAGGAATAATTCGCAAAGAGAAAGATCGTCTAATGATTGAAGCATTAAATGATTGCGACTTTGGTCTACAAGACGATATTGATAATGCCGCTGCAGCTGCCAGCGAGGAAGCTCCTGAAGATAATAAAAGTGAGGATAGTACATCATCAGAGGCTGTTGATTATACACCAAATCCTGAAGAGGACATTGAGGTCCAGACATCTCCCAAAGCTGCTGATGACACCCTAGATCCTGAAAAGGATGTTGCGGTGTAAGTATCTCCAGAAAGGATTGCAGATGAGGAAGTGGCCTTGGAGGAAACTCCCACTGTTAATCCCAAAGGTATAAAATAAAATTATCAATCTTCTTTTCATAGATTAATAGCGACATCTCTATCTTTTGATCCATACAGAAATCGAATCTTCCCCAGCTCCTCCAGTGTGCACGGATATAGTGCCTGTAACAACGATAGCTAGCAGCAGTCGTCATTTATCAGTTAGCTCTGAGGCAGGCAGTAGCCAGGCAATTATATCTGAGGCTACTTCTGCTAGATTAGAATCTGTGCTAGCAGATGACCGAATCATCACTGAACCAAGCCATGGTAAGACTGCTTTTACTTTTGATCTTTTCAATAGCTGCAAATGACAGACAAAATGATAAAGTTTATCTGTTTATTTGGAGAGGAACAACCGGAAGGAGCAACCAGCTCTACTTTAGCTCCCTTATTTAAAGAGCCTTCCGTCCAAGTAGCTGAACGTCCTGTTGCTTCATTATCAACAGGAGTCGCTGCCACTCCTGGTGCTTTGGCCACCAATCAATTTGTCATCAGCTCTTTTACCAGCTTTTTCTTTAATTCATTGGGACCCTTAATAGGTAGGGTTATAGAGAAGGAAGAAGCTGATTTCTCTACAGTTAGAGGTCCAACCTCTTACTTGATAAATGCTATCCGCAGCCAAGGTGATGAAGCTCAGGCTACTTTCCTTGACCATATATTAGATGAACTGGAAACTTCAGTTAAGAGCTATAAAGAGCTAAGAAAGGGAGAGGTAGAGCCCCTGGTACAAGCTAAATTTGAACAGATGTCTCAAGAGGCCGCGGTAGAGAAAGTTAATTTCCAAATTCTTTTGGATACTTTCGCTGCCAAGTCCGCTGAGTACAATTCTAAGGTAGAAACAGTGTCATCTGTTACTGAAGAGAAAGAAAGAAGAGTTGCTGAGTTGCAAGCAGAAATTGCCCATCTTCAGGAAGAACTAAGACTTGCTCAACTATCTTTGGAAGATAAGGCTACTCAGCATCAAACTGCAATTCAACAACTTGGTGTTCTGACTCAAGAGAGAAATGAATATGCTGCAGCTCACCAAGCTGAAGTCACTCGCAGACTAGTAACTCTGCCAACCTTTGATGATAAATCTGGGATGGAAGAAGCTAGAAAACGAGTGATGGAATCTCGTGAGGAGCGGCTACAAAATTTGAAGCAGCAGATGACCAATTTGATGACACCACCGGCTGAGTAGAAAGATCTTTTGTATCTTCTTGTTTTTTTCATGATATGTAACGTCTTTCATTTTTTATCAATAAAAGACAATTTTTGTGGTTCTATTATTTATTGTATATCTTATTCAGATATAAATAATAGCGATAGAAAATATATTCAGAGGTACAGGACATGATATATTTTTTGATTTTTTAGAAAATAATTATATTCATTATATCTGCTCAGAGGTAATGTGGACATGGCAGAATATAATTTGTCGAATATTATTATTTCAAGAGATAACTTAATCAAAGATGACAAGTTGCTGATGTGGATGAATAAATGAACAAAAATGAATCGTCAAAATATGTGAACGAAATGAATCGTCGGGAAGAACGGGTGAACCGTCAAATGAATTGAATGAACGGGTGAACCGTCAAATGAATGTAATGAACGGACGAACCGTCGGATGAATGTAATGAACGAACGAACCGTTGGATAATGTGGAATGAATGGGTAAACCGTCGGATGAATATAATGAACGGACGAACCGTCAAATAAATAATTATGAACGGGTGAACCGTCGGATGATGAACGGGTAAACCGTCGGATAAATATGATGAAGGGACGAACCGTCGGATAATGTAGAATGAACGGGTAAACCGTCGGATGAATATAATGAACGGACGAACCGTCAAATGAATAATTATGAACGGGTAAACCGTCGGATGATGAACGGGTAAACCGTCGGATGAATGTGATGAACGGACGAACGGTCGGATAATATGGAATGAACGGATAAACCGTCGGATGAATATAATGAACGAACGAACCGTCAAATGAATAATTATGTATGGGTTAACCGTCGGATAATGTGGAATGAACGGAAAAACCGTCGGATGAATATAATGAACGGACGAACTATCTAATGAATAATTATGAACGGGTGAACCGTCGGATGATGAACGGGTAAACCGTCGGATGAATATAATGAACGGACGAACCGTCAAATGAATAATTATGAACGGGCGAACCGTCAGATGAATGTAATGAACGGGTGAACCGTCAAATGAATATGATGATGACGGGCGAACCGTCAGATGAATAATTATGAACGGGCGAACCGTCAGATGAATGTAATGAACGGGTGAACCGTCAAATGAATATGATGATGAACGGGCGAACCATCAGATGATGAACAAACGGACGAACCGTCGAATAATCTTAAGACTCTCTGTCTATAAATAGAACAGAAAATCAGATAGGATGGTCACTTTCATTTTTCAACATAAAGATGTCGTCTGGAGATGCATCCAAGAAAGCAAAAATTGCCCCGAAGGTGAAAGCGGGCACTGAAGAACATCCAGTCGAACCGGCTCAACCCAAGCAGATAACAGCAGGCGAAGGTTCATCTGCCCACAAGCCACCAAGGGACATCCTAGATTTCCTGCTTGAACCCGGGACGACGAAAGAAGAAGAGGCCATGAGGATGGCTGCTTGCAAGTTCCTGGTGGGTTCGAGCAAGGATGTTCTCGGCTCTTTTGTCGATTATGTCTTTGATAAGGACGGTAGTGGTCCGCGTCCCAATTTTAAGAAAGATGATGGTGACCTTCTTTGATATTATGTAACATCATTTATGATGAAATAAAAATCAAACTTTATTTATGAACTGTCTGATCATATTTACATAAAATCACTGTTACATTTATACATAGTATTTCTTGAGGAATTTGCCATTGATAGGCATCATTACAACTCGACCGTCTAGCTCTGTGAGTTGATAGGCTCCATTTGAGAAGACTTTGCTCACGATATATGGCCCTTCCCACTTTGCATCGAATTTGCCTTTGCTCGAATGAGTCATAGTCATAGGACGTCTGACTGTTAGAACAAGCTCTCCTTGCTGAAAGACTCTGACTTTAACTTTGCGGTTGAAGGTCTTCGAGATGCGGGCTTGGAATAATTCAATATGTTGTTGAGCCATTAACCGCTTCTCATCGAGCACTTCTAATTCTTGGAGTCGAAGAAGGTCGTTGTTCTCTGTAGTGACCTCGTTGGCGATAGCAATCCTCAAAGACGGAATTTGAAGTTCTAGGGGTAGAACTGCTTCACAGTCGTATACCAAAGAGAAGGGTGTACAGCCTGTAGGGTTGCGGACCGTAGTACGATAGGCCCAAAGACATTCTCCAAGCTTTTCACTCCAGTTCCGTTTGTTAGTGGATACAAACTTCTTAAGGAGCTTGATGATAGTTTTGTTGAAGGCTTCAGCCAAACCGTTAGCAACAGGATTGTAAGCTGTCGAAGCAATATTGTCAATTCGGTGATCATCTCAGAACCTTGTAAACTTTTGGCTGATGAATTGTGGTCCATTATCATGGATGATTCGTCGAGGTACACCAAATCGATAGATGACATGATGTTTGACGAAATTGATGACGCTGCTAGTCTTGACTTCAGCCAGAGGTATAGCTTCAGCCCATTTGGAGAAGTAGTCGATTATTGCTAGTATGAACTGATATCCTCTAGAAGAAGGAGGATTGATAGGACCTATAATGTCCATGCCCCAAGCTTCAAAAGGCCAGGAAGCAGCAGTCGGATGCAAAAATTCTGAAGGTTGATGGATAAAATCTGCATGGATTTGACAAGCTCGATATTTTCTTGCGTATTCGATGGCATCTGATACCATAGAGGGCCAGTAGTAACCCATGCGTCGGATACGATCCTGTAGCTTAGGACCGGGTTGATGTGCTCCACAGACACCATCGTGGGCTTCACGCAATACTTGTTTTGCTTCATCACCAGCAAGACAACGCAGAAGAAGACCGTCACAAGTCCGCCGATAGAGAGTCTTGGTAGTCTGATTATAGTAGAACCGGAGAGATCGTCGACGAATACTCGTAGGTTCTTTAGGATCTTCAGGAAGTATATCGTGAACTACGAAGTCGATGAAGGGAGCTCTCCAATCTTCATTGATAACATTGGCTTCAGTAAGATTACTGAACTCAATATTACGATTGTTTTCGATGCAAAATAATTCCCGATTAGAAACAACCACCACCTGCTGTATTTTGATAGGGATGGCTAAGACTGCTGCAAGATTAGCCAAAGCATCTGCTTCAGTATTGCAAGCTCGACGAACATATTCGATAAAGAAGGCTTTGAATGATGTAGCCATGCTGATTGCCGTTACATAATAAGGCACTAAATCTTGATGGCGAACTTCATAGGTCCCTCTAACCTGGTTAACAACCAGCTTGGATTCGCCATAGACTTCAAGATATTCGACGTCCAGTTGTTTGGCTAATTGAAGGCCAATGAGTAGAGCATTGTATTATGCTACGTTGTTGGAGCAGGGTTCATCTAAGGAGTAGGCTCTTTGGATAGTTGACCCATCTGGAGAAACAAGAACAACCCCAACTCCAGCGACAATGGTACCATTTGGTCCAATCCTGGATGCACCGTCAAAGAATAGACGCCCAGTAGAAAATTCTTCGGAGATCATATTTGATTCCAATGTCTCGTCTGGAATCTCATTATAGAGTTTGGATGTCTCTGGTACAGGATGAGCTGCTAAGAAATCTGCCAGCGCTTGACCTTGAACAGATTTTTGTGGTACATATACCATGTCATATTGGGCTAGCAGAATGGCCCATATAGCTAACCGAGAATTGAGTGTGCTAGGCTTCTTCATTAGTACCCGAAGAGGATTGACTCGGGATATAACATGAATAGTTTGGCCAATGATATAATACCGAGTCTTTTGAACAGCAAACATAAGAGCTAAGCATTCTTTCTCGACCGGACTATAGTGGTGTTCAGCACCAATCATTGTACGACTGAGATAATAGATGGCCTGTTCATTACCTTCTTTGTTCTTTTGGGCAAGTAAAGCACCCAATGAATGATCCATAGCACGGACATACATTAAAAATGGTATGCCAAAAATTGGTGGCACCAAAACTGGTGGGTTCATGAGATATTGCTTTATATCTTCGAATGCTCTTTGACACTCTTCGGTCCAAATAAAAGAGACACCTTTCTTCATCAGCTGAGTAAATGGTCTGCAACGTCCAGACAGATTCAAAATGAATCTCCTGATGTACGCAAGTCGACCTTAAAATCCTCGTAGCTCTTTTAAGTTGCGTGGTGGACGCATCTCTTGAATGGCTTTGATCTTCTCGGGATCCACGTGTATACCCTTAGAGGTAATGACGAAGCCGAGAAATTTACCACTAGAGATACCCAAGAATGACTTGGTGGAATTCATTTTGAGTTGATGTTGGCGCATGAGATTGAAAATTGTTCTCAAATCTTGGATGTGATCTTCCTTTAGACGACTTTTGACGGCGATATCATCGACATAGCATTCGACAGTCTTGTGAAGATGATCTCGAAAGATGGTACTCATGGCTCGTTGGTAAGTTGCACCAGCATTCTTGAGACCAAACGGCATTACTATATAGCAATAATCTCCGCGAGGAGTACGGAAAGAGGTGTGTTTTTCATCTTCGGGATTCATCCGAATCTGATTATATCCAGAGAATCCATCCATGAAGGATATCCGCTCAAACCCACAGGTATTGTCAATTATGACGTCCGTAATAGGGAAAGGAAATTCATCTTTTGGACAGGCTTCGTTAAGATCTCGAAAATCAATACAAACTCGAACTTTGTCGGTTTTCTTTAGAACTGGAACAACGTTGGCTACCCAATCTGGATGTTGTTCTTCTCGAATAAAGCCACAAGCAATGAGCTTCTTGACTTCATTATCAATTGCATCTATCATTTCTGGCTTGAAGCGTCTCTGTTGCTGTTTGACAGGTTTTGCATTAGGCAAAATGTTCAGTTTGTGAGTAGCAACTTTAGGATCTAGACCTGGCATATATTCGTAACTCCAGACAAAGACATCAATGTATTCTTTAATAAGAAGAATTAATTCTTGCTTATCTTTCTCTGGGAGGTTCTTGCTGATAAATATTGGACGAGGTGACCCGCTTTCTCCTACATCAATTTGAATTAATTGATCTTCGGTAGGAGGTTCTCTTTGTTCGAATCAGAGTTCCCATTGAGTATCCATTCATTGAGCCTAAGGGTCTATTTTGGGACATTCTTCAATGCCCTCATCATATCCTTCTGGAAGCTCGGCTGAGACCATGTTAGATGATACGATTAGCCGATGAACCTGACCAACGCTGGTATCAGAATCCCATGATCTGGAATCAGAAGAGTTAGAGCGCTCTTCACTGTCAGATTCGAAAACTGCTGGGGATAACACCGAAGGAGAAGCATATCCAAGACCTCTTTTAGTCCTGCTGTAGAACATCTCTAACTTTTCTTTCGGAACAGTCGTACGGATAGGAATTCTTCTTCCTTTATCATAGTTGAGGCTATTCTTGAAGTCATAACCCATCTTTCGAATGATGCCTTTTGATTGCTGATTGTAACGACGGAGTTGAAGATGCCATGTATCATTACTTTTGCTATCATCCGTATAGCTGAATTATTGTTCCGGTCCTTTACTAAAAAGTATTGGACTCTCGCGTTTCCTACGAACGGGAACAATACGATATGAATCATCTGGATTTTCAAGTGAGACTTCTGTTTGAAGAGATTGTGCGACTCCTATCGTAAATGACTGGAAGCTATCTAACATATCTAAATAGCATTTAGCATGATAAATGACATCAGTATACTGGAAAGTAGATGTTTTTTCATTAATTTGTACATCTGTATTTATAGCAGGACCTTTAGCCTTAGTAGGCTTGGTCAGATTGATTACAAGGGGGAGAAGAAGAACGTGGAGGCATATTGGCCTTGTTACGATGGAGGTCAATAACAAGCGGCTCAGAGGAGGTGAGCTCCCTTTTATCCTTGTTATGAGTTAAATTAATAACAAATGGCTCAGAAGAAGTGAGCTGCTTGTTATCCTTGTTACGACGTAAGTCTATAACAAGTGGCTCAGAAGAGGTGAGGTCTCTTTGATCTTGGCCATCATCAGTTGGTTGCTTCTGGACTGGCAAATGAATAGCCAGTGGCTTGAAGGACTGAGGACGAGAAACACGCCCTTTGATAGGTATGATGAGGGTGTCTTTGGGCACTGTTTCTTGTTCTTCTTCAGTGTCTAGATCTAACACAACCTTCATAAATTCATCCTTATACATACGAGCATCGTTGTAGTATGCTTCGACACCCTTGAAATGATAGAGATCCGCAACCTCCTTCTGGACCTCTCCATTGTCATCAATATACTTGAAACATTGATGGAGAGTTGATGGAACAATGTTGTGCTCATGTAGGAATGGTCTCCCCAACAAAGCATGGTAAGAACAACCATGATTGTCAATGATATAGAAGGTCACCTTTGTGCGAAGATTGTCTATTTGGAGTTTTAGGCGAATCTTATCCAGAGGTTCACTCCTTCCCTGATTGAACCCAAGGGTGGTAGTGATTGTACTGGAGAGACTATGCACCGGGATCTTCAATGCATCTAACATTGTCTATGGCATGATGCTGAGAGCAGATCCTGGGTCTATCAGAATACGATCAACTTTCATCGAGTCAACATACCCTGTATAGTAGAGAGGACGATCATGCCTATTGTCTTCCATTAACATGTCATCTTGTGTGAAAGTTATGTTTGGAATTAACTCCAACACACTATGACAATGGAGACAAGAGACTGGCTCTGCTTTCGGCTTCTTCAGAAGGGCTAGACAAGTTTCAGCTTGCATGAGAGCTTCACTCAGAGTTTTTCGAGTCTCTTTGGAGAGGCGCAAGAGCTCAAAGATTGACAGCCGGGCCGGTGTATTGGCTAACTGAGCCAAGGTATCAAAGTTGTAAGGCTTCTCAAGTCCGAAAGGAGATGACTTCTTCAAAGGTTTGTCGAAGCGAACTTGTTGTTTGTCTTTATCAGATACCGTCGGCTTGGAAGGAATGGGTACTACAACTGGTGAGGATGCAGAAGGGATGTCTTCAGTGGAAGCAGGTTGCACTGGAGCAGGCTCAGAAGAAGAAGCAGGATTATCTTGAATTTTAGGAACTTCTCGTAAGTAAGCTTTTCCTGATCTGGTGCCCAATAGGATTTCTTCGTCGACTATGGGGTCGAAACACACCATATTGCAAGTCTTTGTCTTGCTTTTGGAGCGGTCTTTCTTTTTGGAGGAAGAGGAAACTTCGAACTCTGAAGCAAGATCAGGATGAATCCACATAATCTCGCCATTATCAAGAGATAAGGGGACGAGACCTTCACTTCGTGGAGGAGGGAGATTCTCGATCTCTAGAGTAGCTTTGGGGATATGAATGACACCATGTTGTACCGTTTACGGAGGGAAATCACCGAACTGAACTGAGACCATATTTGCGGTAACAGTCTTCTCATCTTGCTGCAGAGTGATGACACCAGCGTTGACCAGCTCTTGGATTTTGCCTTTGAGTACATAACATGCTCGAGTAGGATGCCCAATAAATCTGTGATAGACACAATATTTGGGATGATCAGTCTTACCGACTTCATCAGGTTTCTTCGGATCTAGGAGTTGAATCTTGTTGCTTTTGATTAAGCAATCAAAAATGCTTGCAGTGTCGTTCTCGTCAAAGGAGTACTCTACTTTAGGACGAGGTTCCCTTATTGGAAGTGCAGAAGGAGTAGAAGTAGACGTAGGTGGAGCCACGTTGACTGCTAAAGATTTCTTGCTCTCCAAGTTAATGTTCAGAGTCTCTTTATTCTTGCAGTTGTTCTGGCGATTACCACTACTCGATGTCTGGTGTTCGTCCCGGTCGGAGTTAGACATTTGTACCCCTAACTGTTTAAACTTGTTAGCGCTAACTTCATCTGCTTTAGCATTGACAATGAAGGATGGACAATCTTAGAACTGAGTTGACCCCGTCCACTTGCTGATGATGGGCAAAAGATTTGCCTTGCAGGTGGTAACAGCAGCCGGAGTTCCAGGAGGCATTTTCAAGGCTTCTCGACGGAACCTTTCAATGAAACTCTCAGCAGTTTCATTGTGTCTTTGTTTGATTTTATTGAGGGCTGACATAGTCATGTCGTTGATCCCCTCATAAAATCGTTCCAAGAAGATTTGTTTTAGACCAGAGAAGGAGGTGATACAACCATCGGGCAAGCTTCTGTACCAATCGTATGCTACGCCAGCTAAACAATCGACGAATACTCTGGTAAGAAGAGCATCATTTGGTTGAAGTTGAACAGTCATAACTGTTTGCAAAAAACAAAAGTATAGAACTTTATTGATACAAACTTTGTAAAAGATTACAATTTGAATTCTGGGAAAGTACAACTGTAGGAATCCAATCTAGAAGACGATTGCTTTATCCCTTGGACGATGTGAACTTTGAAGACGATAGCCTCTGAAGTTGAAGACAACTTTGGAATTGAAGGCAAAAAGTTTCGAAAATTGAAGGCAAAAGCCTCGGAAGAGTACAGCAGCACTTGGGCAAGAACTCCTGGACTCTCTGAACTTTAAAGTTTGATCTCTCTATGATCTGATCTCTGATCTCTGATCCTTTTAAATGGAGACTTGAAACTCTATTTACAGAGTTCTGAAAAATAACTAACTTTTAGTTATTCTGGACTGCGTATGATGGATTGCGCAACAGTAGACTGCGCAGGCAGTTGTTGGATCATGGGCCAACTGTCTTAGACACATGGCATCATTTGATTGAAATGCGCATGATCGTGTATAGACGGTTGCCACGTAATGAACAAATGATGGCATGAATGCCACGTACATTTTGTCATTTATGTTGATAGAACGCACAACCTGAATTGCGCTGGCTTTGGATTGCGCAGACTTAGACTGCGCAGGAATGGATTGTGCCAACATGGATTGCGCCAACATGGATTGCGCTGTCAGCTGTCCTCGAGCGCCATGCTGCACGATTAAACGAACGGTCGCCTCGTTCTCCGCGCTGTCAGCTGTCAGAAGATTTGATTTGTGTCAGGTAATGATGATGATTTGCCACGTCAGTCTGCGCGCTTGGTAATGTGCGCAATCTAGTATGCACAATCTGTATACTGCGCAATCTGATGTCTGCGTTGTTTATTTGAAATATTCATGTCTTGATCTTCATGACTTTGTTGATGTGTGCGACTTGATTTTTTAGGACCTACAAGACCTCCTTCAAAGTTTTCGAAAGTTGAACTTATTCAAAATTTCGAAATACTTTGAATTTTGAAATTGCAATCCATTTGCGCATGAAATGAGCTGTCTGCGCAATCTGAGGGATTAGCCCCATTTTCAGGCGCAATCTGAGGCGACCGTTTCATTTTCAAAAACTATAAATAGTTCTCTACTTCTCTTTTCTTTCTTTACTTTGCCTTCTTCGTGCACTTTGAGAGAAATTCTGAGCTCTTTCTTCCTTTCTTCTCCGACGATCTTCGATGGCTCCTAAGCGTTCCTCCGCCGCTGCAAAGGGCAAGGCCCCCGCCGAATCTTCGGCAAGGGTTACGCGACGTGCTTCTCGTCACGAAACTGCTCATCCAGCGCTGATACGTAGATGACCTAATCAAAACTCTTTTTAGGGTTTTGATCTCACTTATTCTTTCAGAATCCATCTCTTTTTAGAGATGTGATCATACTGCGCCACCCTTTTTAGGGTTTCGGTTGCAAAAATTAGTTTGTTCTTCATTTTTATGAAGGACGACATTCTGCACAATCGGTTGAACTGCGCTGGCAAAAGTCAGCACAATTTGCTGATTTGTGCGAGACTATCAGCACAAACTGATGAATGTTTGTTTGCGCAGTCTGATCATTGCGCAATCTGATATCGCGTAATTTGATGTTGCACAATCTGATATTTGCGTAAACTGATGACAAAAATCTTTGACTTGACTTATACTGAATTTTTGTTTTCTCTGTCTAATGCAGTTAATACTAGAGAAGATCCTGGATATGAGGACTTTGTAGGAACTCTTTCAGAGTCAGAATACAAAGAGGACCTTTCCCATGTGCACTATCCTCAATATGATCTGCCAACTTCCCGTCAGGCTATTTTGATAGCCCAAGATAATGAGACACTACTATGTTTGATGAATGGACAACCTCTGGAGTCAGCAGACGTTGTCATTCACAAGAAGCCATTATTCCTGTTCGGCGATGCTTTTGAGAAAAGCTCTCAACCGAGACCAAGGATGGAAGAAAGGATTGTTCATCAGAAGGATAGGTCATTCTCGATACCAGATGTTTCCCGCTGCCTCCCCTTATCCCGGTATGCTCATGCGAGCTATTCGAGGAAGATGGAATGGAACCTTACACCTTTCCAAGATGCCCGTCTAGGAAGGATTTTTGTGAAGAAGGGGCCGAACAAGAAGGCCATGTTCTACAGTTCCTCAGTACGGTACAGTGTCTTGTTAAGAAGTTTGAAACCCGGTTGTATTCCCCCGGAGAATTCTTCCTTGTTATTGCCTGTCAGAAATCCAATATTCGCAAATGAGTTTGCGAAGGTCGAAGGAAGGTATCCTAAGCAGGACCTCAGATTAACTGGATTGGTGAATCCAGATTTTAAGAGATGGATCTGCATAGCAAACTGGATTCTGACCAAGTTTAAAAACAAACTTTAGCAAATCAATTTGTACCAAGCAGTGCATGCCACTGTTTATGGTTTTGCTCCCAACTCGCATCTGTTCTTGGCTCTAGCAGAAAGATACAATTACAGAACAGGGACTTTCATGACTCCCGGCGGAGAGATCGGGTTGGCACTTCATGAGATGCAGTTCATCTCTTACTTGCCGATGGGGGATGCCCCATATGAGGAATTTGTCCCAACTAATGATGAGTTGGACAAACTTCGAAAAGAGAACGCAGAAATGGTAGCAGTCTTCGAAGAACTGCTATGTCATCATAAAATCGGTTCTCTGTTTTACAAAAGTGCTACATCAAATACCTGCTATTCCTCAAAATGGTTGCCTTATCTGTTCCTTAACCACATTAAAGAAACGAAGACCAAGGAACATGATAGATGCTGTCCTGACTTCTTTAGACCACTGAGCAGCAGTGACGTGGTGAAACTGATGGAGAAAAGTGGGGATTTGGATGAAGAGATGAAGGATGATCATCAATGTCCTCCTTTGAAGAAAGGAGATACTCTCGAGAGTTATTTGAGAGTAGGATATAGATTTATGTCAAAACAAGCCCAATTAGCAGGGTTTCTGACGTATTGGCTCCGTCGGTTTGTAGTCCCAGGATCGAGTGTCGTAGACCGCTTCCATCGCGGTATTCTTTTTGCCGCCGTTAGATTAGTCTTCGGCTACAAGATGGATCTTTTGTCAGCGATGACTTGTAGGTTGAATGCCAGTCTTCGTCTGTACGTCGATCTGATGCTGAAAGCTAAGGGTGAAAAAGAATTTCCTCGGTTGGAATTACCGTATACATATCTATTTGGGTGGTTGCTTCTTCACCATCCTACTTTGATGGACCCCGGCATGGGACCGGTCGACGGCAGCTTTTTACGGAGATACTCTCATAGTAAGTGGAAATACACTTCTCTGAGAGATTGTAGATATGCTCTGAACCTGAGCAAAGGATGGAACTTTTCTTGCACTCCTCCTCCTGCTGGATATGAACAAATATCGACAAATATGATTGACTCGAAGATGCAACCTTTGAGCCGTACAGCTTTTGAGTGGTTGAAGACAATTCGACCGTCCCATTTGGTGTATCGGTTTGAAGAAGAATGTTATTTAGAGCCATATCTCCCCAGTCGATTTGCTCGGCAGTTCGGGTATGACCAATTCTATGTGGAAAATTCTATTATGTGCCTTCAAGGAAAGGGTTTCTTGATAGATGGGGCCCGAGCTTGGGCTTATTATAATGCTCGAGATACGAAAGTAACGTTCTCGATGCCAGCAAATAGCAACCATGGCCCTAGGATGCTATTTACATACTCAGTATTCTATACATCTTCAAACACCTTTGCTGAGAATTTTAATCTCGTGGATAGCTTCGCGTCTTCAACAAGATTGAAGAAGGAAAGAGTCGCCATATCACTCCCAAGAAATGATGAGGTACATGAGCCAGTAGATGCACCTTTGGAAGCTTCAAGGGACGCTATGTTCCCTGAAGAGGTTAACGCGCCACTGCGTATTTCTTTGAAGGTGGCTAAATCTCCAGCCCAGAAGAGGAGAAGAGAGGAGCCTTCCGCTCCGACAGCAAAGAAGAAACTGATCTTAGATCATTCCTCTGAAAAGATTACCACTAGATCTCAATCTCGACAGCTGGCCGAGACAATTCAGCAAGAAGAAGCTACCACACCGACCTCTGTTCAAAGACAAGTCGAGACTGTAAACATAGAGAGCCCTGAGAGGCCTCTGAAAAGAAAGAAGAAGCTGGCCCAAAGAAGAAATCGAATGGCCTCTTCTTCTAGACGAGCCCCGTCTTCAATAGTAGTGGATGCTGCAGCGGGATTCACTATGCCATCTCCTACTCCTATTTCAGAGTCTAGGAATAAAACTCCTAGTCCAGAACATAGGGAAGAGATCGAGCAGAGGGAAGATCTTGATCCGAGAACTAAGGTCGAAGAGCCCAGAGGAAATATCATGGAGGAAGAGCAAGATGTTGTACGATCTCTTTCACCTGCTGCGGAGACGAATCAACTTCCTCCTACTCCTAGGACCCTCCGCGAAGAGGAAGATCGTGAAGTGATTGCGGCTCTAGAATATTACAACTACAGCCCGCTGGAGGACTATTATGACCAAGCTGTAACTACCAGCGGGAATGCATCAGAAGAAGGGAAAGATGAGGAGAGCTCTTCGTCCGAGAATATTGATGAAGATATGCAAGATCCCGAAAGGAATGATGAAGTGCATATATCTCCTAATGCTGTCGATGATACCTTAAATCCTGAAGAGGATGTTGAGGTAGAAGTATCTCCAAAAAATGTCAATGATACCTTAAATCCTGAAGAGGATGTTGAGGTAGAAGTATCTCCAGAAAAAGCAGCAGATAAAGAAGCTCCGGAGGAAACTCCCGCCACTGGTCCTCAAGGTATAAAATGAAATTAGCAATCTTCTCTTAAATAGATTGATAGCTAACGTCTTTATTTGTATTTCCTGCAGATCTTGAGACTCCTCTAGCACCTCCGACGTGCACAGACATAGTGCCTATAACGACGGTGATTGTTAGTAGCAGTCATCATTTATCCTGTGGTTCTGAAGCGGGCAGTAGCCAAGCTGTTATGGCTGAAGCTACTTCTGCTCAACTAGAGTCTATTCCTGCAGATGATAGGCTCATTGCTGGATTCAACCATGGTAAGACAGTTTACATCTTTAATCTTCTTGGACAATAACAAATAACAGGCAAAATAACAATCTTTACTTTTGCAGAGGAACAACCAGGGGGGGGCAACGAGCTCCACTTTGGCTCCTTTGTTCAAAGAGCCCGTTGTCCAGATGCGAGAGATTGAACATCCTGCGGCCTCGTCATCAACAGGAGTAGCTGCAACTCCTGGTGCTATAGCGATTAATAATCTTGTGATCCAATCATTTACCAGATGCTTTTTTGAGTCTTTGGGACCTCTAGTAAATAGAATGATGGAAAAAGAGGGTACTAATTTTTTTATGGTTAGAGGTCCAACCTCTCTCTTAGTAAGGGCTATCCGAGAACAAGGTGACGAGGCTCAGGCCACTTTCCTGGATCATATTTTGAATGAGCTAGAGATTTCCATCAAAAACTATAAAGAGCTCAACCAAGGAGAAGTGGAGTCTCTAGTGCAGGCAGAGTTCGAACAACTGGCTCAGGCAGCTGACATTGAAAGGGTGAATCTCCAGAACCTTTTGGAAGCTTTCTCTGCAAAATCTGCTGAGTATCAGTCCAAGCTAGAATCAGTGACCTTGATGGCTGAGAGAAAAGAGCGAAGAGCTGCTGAGCTGAGGGCAGAGATTGCTCGTCTCCTGTCACTACCACAATTCTAGTTTAAAGATAAATTTGTCATTTTTGGGGTAATTTAAAATTATTAGTATTAATTAGAATTTGTGGGAATTTTTAGGAATTATTTTGGAATTTTTTGGACTAGTTTGATTTTTGACTAGTATTGACTCATGTAGACCAACCTAGGATCTAACCCTAGTTAGTTGGCCTTGGTTAGGATTTGTGACTCTAATCTAACCTATCCTATTCTATGGTTAAGTCATTAGAACCTATTTAGCTATAGAAATTAGAAATCCATAAGCTATGACTTATGACTTAGAGTCTTTATTGATTAAACCTACCATAGCCTATGTAACTTGGCCCAAAGCCCAATGTTTTGGCAAAACCCTAACCCTAAGCTTTAGTGGCTGGCGACACCTATACCTAGGGATTCCCACCATATAAAACCCCTCCCAAATCTAGGGTTGCCTCTTTCTTAGGAAGAGCCCTAATTTCAAGGAGGTGAGTTTATGTCATTTAATTTCTAGAGCTCCTTTCCTCTTCCTTTTTCTTTCTAAATTGTTCCTATAGGTCCTAAAATGACTGCTATTGCTGTTGTTGAGGTCTCATTTCAGTTTGAAGTTGTTTTGGATTGATTGGGTCATCAAGTGGAGAGCATTGAATATGGGGTTTCCTTTGGAAGTTCATCAAGAGGTAACTTCCTCAAATATCTATGGATTTTCGATTAGTCTTCATGTATAGGAATCCCTAAGGGTCCTCCTAAGGTCTGGATAGGATTCGTGTCGAGTATCGGAGGATTCGTGTCCGTTCTGGACACGTATCAGTGCACTCGACAGGGTGTTCGACAAAATGCCTCAAAGGGCATGTCGAGCAAGTTTGTCCAATGTTTCTGAATAGGAAATAGGGATTTGATCTTGCTTACTGTTTCCTGTTATTGTGTTTTGGTTTTCGTGTCATGGTGTGTCGATTTTATGGCTTGGACACGCGCGTGCACACGCTCGCGCGCGTGCTACAGGGATCCCCTGCCACTCGGGGGCAAATACTCTGTGGATACGACACTTGGACACAAGATTTTCGACACACACGTTGGGGCAGTGTCTGTCACGACACTCTCCAAGTGGCACGACCTCTCGTGTCGTGTCGTGGGAGCACGAGACACTGTACTGGTTTTTCATACAGACTGTGCAGTCGTGTGATCGGCCACTGATACGCGTGTGTGAATTGGACACGCGGACACTGGGACACAGGGCAGGTCGACCTAGACCTAGCCCTAGTATAGGGGTATACTTGTGCACGAGCACGTGGCCTAACACGTGTTGTGTCGTGTGCACGATACGCGTGCACACACGCACGAGCTGTGGTCTGCACAGTGTCTGTGTGTGCACTGGGAGTGTGTCATTCGTGTTTGGACACGTTTGTGTCCATCTTGGTGGACACGAACAGGTTGTGTGACACATGTATAACGTGTAGGATCATTACCAACCTTCTGTTTGATGTCTTAACTTGATTTCGATGGTCAAATCTCTTTTACCCCTAAAATCTGACACCTATCT
The DNA here is from genome assembly GCA_029216955.1 of Iris pallida. Classification (NCBI taxonomy): domain Eukaryota; kingdom Viridiplantae; phylum Streptophyta; class Magnoliopsida; order Asparagales; family Iridaceae; genus Iris; species Iris pallida. The sequence continues at coordinate 974,706 of JANAVB010011395.1, forward strand.
TCATTTACTGTTTTTCCAGTTTTTGAATGTGGATTTGACACTCATTTGATTAATCTAAATACTGTTAATATTTGGGTTAGAGTCTCTGAATGGGTTCTCCTATATATTATCTAACCATGGTTAAATTTTTGGGTTGTTTGGTGAGAATTTGATTTCGAAATAGTGGCTTTTGAATAGGACTGAAAACTAGTCCAGTTTTCAGTCATTTAATGCATTGATTTCATTTCCTTTCAGTAAATTCCTGAATGTTATCATATATGATCTGATTTCCCCTTCTTCCTATTCATGTACAGTCCAGTAGGGACATCTCTACACACACTGTTTAGCCCTGCCTCCCATTTATTCCTGCACACATATTGATACTGGTTCACACACATATTTCTCTCCTTATTTCACAAATTGTACTGCCTGCAAATACAGTATACACTCATACAGTATTTCCCTGTTCTTGACAGTACATTGGTACACATTATTTTTACTGAGTTTGACACCAACCTATCTACAGGTTCTTTAAACACAAATCACATTCCCTGAAACACATGGGACACAATAAACTAAATTCAATGCATGTATGTACACACACTATCATTTCACTGTTTTGGTATTCCTGCACTTATACTACCTGCCTATACACACACACACCCTAGTACCTAGTGTTCCCCTCTTTAATCCCTGTGGTATTTTCTGCAAACACAGAGTACACACACACACCATATCATGTTAACACACAAGCACTCTCTCTCATTCTCTAAATTTCTAGTCCTTGCATGTGTAGGCTATGGTTGCATGTAGGTATATACAATGTGTATGTGTGTAATTTGTAGGAGTGCATATATGTCTATATCTATACTTCTATGTTAGCTAATGATGTAGGTTTTACATCTAGCCTAGATATGTGTAATATATTATGTGATGTTAATCTATGGGTGTAATAGTGAGGTTGTAGACTTGCTAGGGTATCCTAGAATTAGCTAAGCTATATTATGATATAGATAGTATAGGCTTGCCTAGCCTTGTTAGGGTTTGTGCTAGCTAGTGTAGATTAGAATAGTTGAGTTTAGACTTGATTAGACTTGGTTGACCTAGTTTGACTTCTAGGGTTGACCAGAGTTGACCAAGAGTTGACTTTGGCCTAGATTTGACCTAGAATCATGTAGAATGCATAGTAGGACTCTATTTTACTATTCTGGACTTGTTGTGACTTGTGCTATTCTGATTAGGAGCCAGATACCACTCCTCGGACGGTACTTTTCATATTGGATACTCAGTTACAGGCGAGTACATTCTCTGATCATTTCATATCCTGTTTAGAATTATATTCCTGCTTTAGATTATCTTACTTGATGCTGTCACGACATTATCACGGATTAGTACTATATGGATCTCTTCATGCGATGTTATCCCCCTCGGGAGCATCGGGTACATTGTGTCATGTGCGTTTCACTTTCATCATGTACTCTTGTACTTTCATTATATATGTACACTCTTGTGAATCTTGTACTCTCATGTTCATGGAGCCCTTATGTATACTATCATGTGCACCCTTTATGGGCCCCATGTGATATCATGTACAATAACATAACTTGTTTAGATCCTTATGTATTGATTGGGGAAAAACGGGGGAGTGCTAGTAGTCATGTGAACAATTCCATTGTAGTGTAGATCATGTGCAAACTCTTTAGTGTAGATCATGTACAAATCTGTCCTGTTCACATGTGCTATCTTGTACTCTGCTTCACTAGCCACTATTTGTTCTTTATATACAGTAGCTATTTACATACAGTTCTCTCTTTTTCATCTTGTATTTCCTTTCAGTTTCCTGTATCTTACTCTACTGCATGTTTATATTTTCTAACCTGCTATGAATTGTTGAGATGTACTGTGCTCGCTCCTGTCCTGACTGGACCTGTTGAAAATATTACAGAGGACGAGGAGGAGGCTTGCCTGGACACTTACTACGTGGCAGCCTTAGATGACACCTGCGAGCTGGACCCTCAGGAGGACCCAGCTCTAGCTGAGGAGATCACCCCAATTGCCTAGACTAGACTAGTTAGGCTTATCTTACTTTATGCAGTCTTGAGACATGTCTTAGTTAGATTTTATTTGGAGTTATGAGTTGTATATATTCTTTCATCTGAGACCTTGTACTGTTGGTTATTGTTGAGATTATCTTAGACTTCTTTTTATCTATTATTTCCTTGAGTTCTATTTTATTTCGTGCTATCTCTTCCTTAGTTGTGAATGAGTTTTATTGCTATGTCACCCCCATTTGGGGAGTATGAACTGTTTAGATATATATTGTTAGATGCATGTTGACCTAGGACAGCGCTCTACCGCCGATATTGCGGCGTAGGCTGGGCGTTGTTACATTCTCATACCCTCACAGTGGGTGCGGGTCGTGACATATTTTTAGTGGTGGCCCATGCAGGTCTAGACTAGAAGTGTAGTGGTATTCGAACTAGAGTATCACTACAACCTGCTATAGGATATAGGATATTAATTTTAAGATACTCAATCACTTTAGGAAATTTCCTTTTATTTGCCATTTAAATCCTTTGTCAGCTGATCCTTTGAATTAAAATTGTTCGCCTTTGTTATTTCGCTTCTTTCTCAAAAATTGATACTCTTGTTTGTCTATCTTCAGGATGGTAGAGACTCGATCGCAGTGTGCCGTCCATGAGGATGCTATAGAGGGGACTGCTACCTCTCAGCCAGCACGGCGAGGCCAGGGGACTGCAGCTCTTGCCACCTCAGCTCGTGTTGAGACCTCGGCAGCTGCAGCACGGGGTATGCATCCACCGACTGGAAGGCAGGACCCGGTCATTCCAGAGGATCCTTTCCAGCCGCCACCGCCTCCAGGACATGTGGACGCAGCTCAGATGTTCGCGTATTTCCAGCAGTTCATGGACCGACAGCAGGCACAGCTGGACAGAGGCATGGAGTTGGCCGTCACGACAGCCGCAGCTCGACCAGTGGTGCAGCAGCCGAGGATACCGGGGATCGAGCATTTTCAGAAGATGAGCCCCAGAGACTTTCTGGGGACAGAGGGGATCTTATATGCCGATGAGTGGATCGAGCATATAGAGGAGATCTTCCACTTGGCCAGGATTCCAGCAGACCTTCAGATCGAGGCCGCAGCTAGCCAGATGCGAGATCTTGCTCGCACCTGGTATCAGTCCGACCCCAGGGTTTGGGTACCAGGGCAGACTTGGGAGCAGTTCCGTGGCTTCTTCAAGAAGAAGTTCTTCCCAGATTCAGCAGTCAGAGCCTTAGAGTCGCAGTTTGAGAGCTTGGTCCAGCGGAGCCTCTCAGTAGAGGAGTATGCAGGAGAGTTTGGTCGTATCGGTAGGTTCGTGGAGGGCTTGAGCGAGACGGCGAAGGCCCAGAGGTTCCGGAAGGGTCTGGTCAAGGAGGTCAAATCCCTGACCAAGGGCAGCAGAGATGCTACGTTCGAAGAGATCTTGACGGGGGCTCTGTTGGCTGAGGATGATCTTGAGCTTAGGCTCAAGAGGGGGAGGGACCCAGTTGGAGGCAGCAGCAGCGGGGGCCAGGCCAAGAGGCCCCACTTCCAGTATCAGCAGCTGAGGCAGTTCCAGCCGCAGCCGATTCAGCAGAGGCCACCGCACCAGCAGCAGTTTCAGCATCAGGCACCCAGGCACCAGACAGTCAATTGCACCTTCTGCAAGAAGCCTGGGCATGTCTTCAACGAGTGCAGAAAGAGGCTCGAGAAGTGCCTTCTTTGCGGAGCAGCAGATCATCAGATGAGGGATTGTCCTAGGTCTGGAGGACGAGAAGCCCAGGAAGGAGGAGCCAGGGCTCCAACAGGCCAGCAGCGGGGACCAGCCCTGCCGACGCAGCAGCAGAGGTTTGTCCAACACCAGCAGTAAGCTAGGGGAGGCCAGCAGGGGCGAGCTTTCTCCATGGCAGCTGGAGAGGCAGAGGTGACTGGAGAGCTGATTGCAGGTTCGATTCTTCTCGACTCCAGTCCAGCATTTGCCTTATTTGATTCTGGCGCATCGTATAGCTTCATATCAGTATCTTTTGTGATTAGATACTGTATCATAGCTGAATCGTTGCCTAGGACTTACAAGATCACGACCGAGGGTGGTATTATCCTCGTGAGTGATGTTTGTAAGGGTCAGAAAGTAGTTTTGGGAGGCCGTGAGTTGGAGGTAAGCCTGTTCGTAATGCCATTGCCGAACTACGATATAGTACTAGACATGGATTGGTTGAGCAGGCACCATGCCAGCATCGATTGCAGACGGGGTAGAGTTCTGTTCAGAGCGCCGGAGGAGCCAGAGTTTGAGTACTCCAGACGTCAGGCAGAGCAGAGCAGCGGAGTCTTCTGTAGAGTCTCGGTAGAGGAGCAGACGGTTCCACACCCCTTGATAGCAGATTATATGAATGTTTTCCCAGAGGAGTTGCCAGGACTGCCACCTGACAGGGATATAGAGTTCTCGATAGACTTGGTTCCAGGAGCGGAACCCATCTCTCAGCATGTCTATCGGGTGAACAACAGCGAGCTGGTGGAGCTGAAGAAGCAGGTGGATGAGCTACAGGAAAAGGGCTTCATCCGCTCGAGTTCGTCGCCATGGGGTGCACCAGTATTGTTCGTGCCGAAGAAGGATGGGTCAATACGCATGAGTATTGACTATAGGGCACTCAACAACCTCACGATCAAGAACAAATACCCACTGCCGCGGATCGACGATCTATTTGACCAGTTGAGCGGAGCTCGGGTATTTTCCAAGATTGATCTGAGGTCAGGATATCACCAGGTGAAGGTGAAGGGGGAGGATATTCCCAAGACCACTTTTAGGACACGGTACGGGCAATTCGAGTTTTTGGTTATGCCATTTGGGCTAACCAATGCACCAGCTGTGTTTATGAACCTTATGAACAAGGTGTTCCATCAGTATCTGGATCAGTTTGTAGTGGTATTTATTGATGATATCTTGATATATTCTAAGACTGAGGAGGAGCACGAGGAGCATTTGAGGATAGTGCTGGAGATTCTCAGGAAGGAGCAGCTTTACGGAAAGCTCTCCAAATGTGAGTTCTTCCTAGACCGGATGGATTTCTTGGGGCATGTGGTGACTGGAGATGGAATCTCAGTTGACCCCAAGAAGATTGTAGCAGTTGAGGCATGGGCTGCGCCGACTTCAGTTGCAGAGATCAGGAGTTTCCTGGGGATGGCAGGATACTATCGAAGATTCGTACAGGATTTCTCCCGGGTTGCAGAGCCGTTGACACGGTTGACCCGGAAGGATGCTGAGTATGTTTGGTCAGAGGAGTGTCAGGCAGCTTTTGATGAGTTGAAGAAGCGGCTGACGACAGCTCCGATTCTGACGTTGCCTTCAGGATCAGGTGGATTCACTATTTATAGTGATGCTTCAGGGAAGGGGATGGGTTGTGTGTTGCAGCAGCAGGGGAAGGTGATTGCCTATGCTTCCAGGCAGTTACGTCCCCATGAGAAGAACTACCCTACCCACGACCTGGAGCTGGCAGCAGTGATTTTTGTATTGAAGCTGTAGAAGCATTATCTATATGGTGAGAGGGTGGAGATCTTCACAGATCACAAGAGCTTAAAGTATGTGTTCACTCAGAAGGAGTTGAACATGAGACAGCGCAGATGGTTGGAGTTGATGAAGAACTTCGACATTGCACTGCAGTATCATCCAGGGAAGGCCAACGTGGTTGCCGATGCCTTGAGTAGGTATCCGACAGCTATGTGTTTGACCATGGATCGGTATTTGCTTGACGACTTGGAGAGCCTTGGGATTGAGGTAATCGTACCGGGAGTGCAGATGTAGCTATGGAGGATGCAGATTCAGTCAGACTTGGTGGACAGGATCAAGGCGGCCCAGTTCGAGGATGTGGCTTTATAGAGTATCAGAGAGCAGATCAGTATAGGAGTGGGGGATCCTGAGTTTTCACTTGCAGAGGATGGTGCCCTGAAGCACGGTGCCAGGTTATGTGTGCCTAGCGGGGAGCTCAGAGAGCAGATTATGCAGGAGGCCTACAGATCGCAGTACTCTATACACCCGGGTGCCAACAAGATGTACCGAGATCTGCGAAAGCATGTATGGTGGTCAGGAATGAAGCGGGAGGTGTCCCACTTCGTAGCTAGGTGCTTGGTCTGTCAGCAGGTCAAGGCAGTGAGACAGAGGCCCGGTAGATTATTGCAGCCGCTGCCCATTCCCGAGTAGAAATGGGAGCATATCACGATGGACTTCGTTTCAGGATTACCGCATACTCCAGGAGGGAAAGACACGATTTGGGTCATCGTTGACAGGTTGACCAAATCGGCCCACTTCTTGCCATTCAAGGTGGGTACGTCTACAGAGAGGCTGGCGGAGATGTATATGCGGCAGATAGTCAGGATCCACGGAGTTTCGGTCAGCATCGTCTCAGATCGGGATAGCCATTTTACTTCCCATTTCTGGAGGAGTCTGCAGACCAACTTGGGCACTCAGCTCAAGTTTAGTACTGCATACCACCCCCAGACGGACGGACAGTCAGAGCAGACTATTCAGACCCTTGAGGATATGCTGCGGACGTGCGTCCTGGACTTTGGAGGTTCCTGGAAGGATCATCTTCATTTGGTGGAGTTTGCTTACAACAATAGTTTCTAGTCCAGTATTGAGATGTCACCTTTCGAGGCTCTATACGGGCGTAGGTGCCGAACACCCTTATCCTGGGATGATGTTGGTGAGCGAGCTTTGCTGGGGCCAGAGATGATTGTGGATGCGACCGAGAAGGTAAAGCTCATCAGGGACAGACTTTGCGTGGTGCAGGACAGACATCGGCACTGGGCCGATAGCCACCGGAGGCCCTTGGAGTTTGAGGTACAGATTAGAGTAGGATTAGATTTAGGTTGTTTGTTTGTGATTTTTGATCATGTTTGTATTTATATTAATTGAGACCTTGCTTGTGATTAGGTCGGAGACCAGGTTTTTTTGAGGATATCTCCGACTCGTGGTACGATACGTTTTGGTGGAGGCGGAAAGCTTAGCCCGCGCTTCATCGGCCCTTTCGTTATCAGCGGGAGAGTCGGTGACGTAGCTTACAGGCTAGACTTGCCGCCTGCACTTGTGGGGCTCCAAAACGTATTCCATGTATCACAGTTGAGACGGTACGTGGCTGACCCTAGCCATGTGTTCGATCATTCGGAGATTGAGGTGGGTCCTTCTCTCAGCTATCCAGAGCAGCCAGTGGAGGTGTTGGATCGACGGGAGAAGGTCCTGAGGAACCAGGTGATACCTTTGGTATGCGTCGTATGGAGGCATCATTCTCCAGGAGAGTCTACCTGGGAGCGGGAGGATGAGATGCGCGAGCGGTACCCTTATCTTTTTGGACCGTGAGGTATGCTTTCTATCCTTCTCATCAGTTGTATTTAGCCTTTCAATTTCGAGGACGAAATTCTTTTAAGGAGGGTAGATTTGTCACTACCATAATTCTAGTTTGAGGGTAAATTTGTCATTTTTGGGATAATTTAAAATTATTAGTATTAATTAGAATTTATGGGAATTTTTAGGAATTATTTTGGAATTTTTTGGACTAGTTTGATTTTTGACTAGTATTGACTCATGTAGACCAACCTAGGAGCTAACCCTAGTTAGTTGGCCTTGGTTAGGATTTGTGACTCTAATCTAACCTAGCCTAATCTATGGTTAAGTCATTAGAACCTATTTAGCTATAGAAATTAGAAAGCCATAAGCTATGACTTATGACTTAGAGTCTTTATTGATTAAACCTACCATAGCCTATGTAACTTGGCCCAAAGCCCAATGTTTTGGCAAAACCCTAACCCTAAGCTTTAGTGGCCGGCCACACCTATACCTAGGGATTCCCACCATATAAAACCCCTCCCAAATCTAGGGTTGCCTCTTTCTTAGGAAGAGCCCTAATTTCAAGGAGGTGAGTTTATGTCATTTAATTTCTAGAGCTCCTTTCCTTTTCCTTTTTCTTTTTAAATTGTTCCTATAGGTCCTAAAATGACTGTTATTGCTGTTGTTGAGGTCTCATTTCAGTTTAAAGTTGTTTTGGATTGATTGGGTCATCAAGTGGAGAGCATTGAATAGGGGGTTTCCTTTGGAAGTTCATCAAGAGGTAACTTCCTCAAATCTCTATGGATTTTCGATTAGTCTTCATGTATAGGAAGCCCTAAGGGATCCCCTGCCACTCGGGGGCAAATACTCTGTGGACACGACAATTGGACACGAGATTTTCGACACACACATTGGGGCAGTGTCTGTCACGACACTCCCCAAGTGGCACGACCTCTCGTGTCGTGTCATGGGAGCACGAGACACTGCACTAGTTTTTTACACAGACTGTGTAGTCGTGTGATCGGCCACTGATACGCGTGTGTGAATTGGACACACGGACACTGGGACACAGGGCAGGTCGACCTAGACCTAGCCCTAATATAGGGGTACACTTGTGCACGAGCACGTAGCCTAACACGTGCTGTGTCGTGTGCATGACACGCGTGCACACACGCACGAGCTGTGGTCTGCACAGTGTCTGTGTGTGCACTGGGAGTGTGTCATTCGTGTTTGGACACGTTTGTGTCCATCTTGGTGGACACGAACAGGTTGTGTGACACATGTATAATGTGTAGGATCATTACCAACCTTCTGTTTGATGTCTTAACTTGATTTCGATGGTCAAATCTCTTTTACCCCTAAAATCTGACACCTATCTTCATTTACTGTTTTTCCAGTTTTTGAATGTGGATTTGACACTCATTTGATTAATCTAAATACTGTTAATATTTGGGTTAGAGTCCCTGAATGGGTTCTCCTATATATTATCTAACCATAGTTAAATTTTTAGGTTGTTTGGTGAGAATTTGATTTCGAAATAGTGGCTTTTGAATAGGACTGAAAACTAGTCCAGTTTTCAGTCATTTAATGCATTGATTTCATTTCCTTTCAGTAAATTCCTGAATGTTATCATATATGATCTGATTTTCCCTTCTTCCTATTCATGTACAGTCCAGTAGGGACATCTCTACACACACTGTTCAGTCCTGCCTCCCATTTATTCCTGCACACATATTGATACTGGTTCACACACATATTTCTCTCCTTATTTCACAAATTGTACTACCTGCAAACACATTATACACTCATACAGTATTTCCCTGTTCTTGACAGTATATTGGTACACACTGTTTTCACTGAGTTTGACACCAACCTATCTACAGGTTCTTTAAACACAAATCACATTCCCTGAAACACATGGGACACATTAAACTGAATTCAATGCATGTATGTACACACACTATCCTTTCACTGTTTTGGTATTCCTGTATTTATACTACCTGCCTATACACACACACACCCTAGTACCTAGTGTTCCCCTCTTTATTCCCTGTGGTATTTCCTGCAAACACAGAGTACACACACACACCATATCATGTTAACACACAAGCACTCTCTCTTATTCTCTAAATTTCTAGTCCTTGCATGTGTAGGCTATGGTTGCACGTAGGCATATACAATGTGTATGTGTGTAATTTGTAGGAGTGCATATATGTCTATATCTATACTTCTATGTTAGCTAATGATGTATGTTTTACATCTAGCCTAGATATATGTAATATATTATGTGATGTTAATCTATGGGTGTAATAGTGAGGTTGTAGACTTGCTAGGGTATCCTAGAATTAGCTAAGCTATATTGTGATATAGCTAGTATAGGCTTGCCTAGCCTTGTTAGGGTTTGTGCTAGCTAGTGTAGATTAGAATAGTTGAGTTTAGACTTGATTAGACTTGGTTGACCTAGTTTGACTTCTAGGGTTGACCAGAGTTGACCAAGAGTTGACTTTGGCCTAGATTTGACCTAGAATCATGTAGAATGCATAGTAGGACTCCATTTTACTATTCTAGACTTGTTGTGACTTGTACTGTTCTGATTAGGAGCCAGACACCACTCCTCGGATGGTACTTTTCATATTGGACACTCAGTTACAGGCGAGTACATTCTCTGATCATTTCATATCCTGTTTAGAATTATATTCCTGCTTTAGATTACCTTACTTGATGCTGTCACGACATTATCACGGATTAGTACTATATGGATCTCTTCATGCGATGTTATCCTCCTCGGGAGCATCGGGTACATTGTGTCATGTGCATTTCACTTTCATCATGTACTCTTGTGCTTTCATTATACATGTACACTCTTGTGAATCTTGTACTCTCATGTTCACGGAGCCCTCATGTATACTATCATGTGCACCCTTTATGGGCCCCATGTGATATCATGTATAATAACATAACTTGTTTAGATCCTTGTGTATTGATTGGGGAAAAATGGGGGAGTGCTAGTAGTCATATGAACAATTCCATTGTAGTGTAGATCATGTGCAAACTCTTTAGTGTAGATCATGTACAAATCTGTCCTGTTCACAGTGCTATCTTGTACTCTGCTTCACTAGCTACTATTAGTTCTCTATATACAGTAGCTATTTACATACAGTTCTCTCTTTTTCATCATGTATTTCCTTTCAGTTTCCTGTATCTTACTCTACTGCATGTTTATATTTCCTAACCTGCTATGAATTGTTGAAATGTACTGTGCTCGCTCCTGTCCTGACTGGACCTGTTGAAAATATTACAGAGGACGAGGAGGAGGCTTGCCTGGACACTTACTACGGGGCAGCCTTAGATGACACCTGCGAGCTGGACCCTCAGGAGGACCCAGCTCTAGCTGAGGAGATCACCCCAATTGCCTAGACTAGGCTAGTTAGGCTTATCTTACTTTATGCAGTCTTGAGATATGTCTTAGTTAGATTTTATTTGGAGTTATGAATTGTATATATTCTTTCATCTGAGACCTTGTACTGTTGGTTATTGTTGAGATTATCTTAGACTTCTTTTTATCTATTATTTCCTTGAGTTTTATTTCATTTCGTGCTATCTCTTCCTTAGTTGTGATTGAGTTTTATTGCCATGTCACCCCCATTCGGGGAGTATAAACTGTTTAGATATATATTGTTAGATGCATGTTGACCTAGGACAGCGCTCTACCGCCGACACTGCGGCGTAGGCTGGGCGTTGTTACGTTCTCGTACCCTCACAGTGGGTGCGGGTCGTGACATCTCCAGGAGGAATTAGAAAATGAAGTTACTGATCATCAACTTACAATCCAACAATTCAATGCTCTGATTCAAGAAAGGGATGAGTACGTGGCAGCTCATGATGCTGAGATTACTCGCCGAATGGTGGCCATGCCTGCTTTCAATGAAGAAACCTGGATGGAAGAAGCCAGAAGGATAGTGATGTCATCTCGTGAAGAGCGACTACAGACTCTAAAACAACAAATTGCTAGTCTGATAACACCTCCACCCCATTAGAAAGAACTTTTTGTATCTTTTGTAGCACATGTGTTTTTTGTAATGTCTCATATTTTGATTAATAAAAGACATTTTGTTGTGGCTCTATCATTTATTGCATATCTTGTTCAGATATAAATAATAGATATAGAAAATATATTCAGAGGTACAGAACATGATATATTTCTGAATTTTGTAGGAAAATAATTATATTCATTATATTTGCTCAGAGGTAATATGGACGTGGCAGAATATATCGAATATTATTATTTTAATTGACAACTTAATCAAGAATGATAAGTTGCTGATATGGATGATGAACGATAACGAATCGTCAAAAAGGTGTGAATGAAATAAATCTTCAAAAGGAACGGGTAAACCGTCGAATGGTGGAATGAACGAACAAACCGTCAGATGGAAATGAATGAACGGATGAACCGTCAAATGATGATTAATGAACGGGTTAACCGTTAGGTAATAATAATAATAAATGAACGGGCGAACCATTGGATGAATCGAATAAACGGATGAACCGTCGGATGAATGTATCGCTTCGTTATTTGGAGAATCTCTGCCTATAAATAGAAGAGAAATTTAGCAGAAAGGAGCACTTCCACTTTTCTAACATAAAAATGTCGTCTGGAGATGCACCCAAGAAAACTGAACTCGCTCCAAAAGTTGAAGAAGGCGTTGAAGAACGTCAGGCCGAACTGGTTCAGCCAAAGCAGGCAGAGGCAGGCGAAGGTTCGTCTGCACCAAAACCACCGCGAGATATTCTGGACTTCCTGCTTGAACCAGGAAAAACTAAAGAAGAGAAAGCCATGAGGATAGCTGCATACAAGTTCCTCGTAGGCTCCAGCAAGGAGGTTCTCGGCTCTTTTGCTGACCGTGTCTTTGAGAAGGACGGCAGTGGTCCGCGTCCCAATGTTAAGAAGGATGATAGTGATCTCCCTTAATATCATGTACTATCATTCATGATGAAATAAAATTTTATTTATGAACTTGGACTTGTCTGATGATTTACAAGTATTTATATTTATATATAGTACTTTTTAAGGAACTTGCCATTGATAGGCATCATTGCAATTCGACCGTCGAGCTCTGAGAGTTGATAGGCTCCATTTGAGAAGACTTTGCTTACAACATAGGGACCTTCCCACTTTGCATCGAATTTGCCTTTGCTCATATGAGTCATAGTCATAGGACGTCTGACTGTTAGAACAAGTTCTCCTTGTTGAAAGGTTCTGATTTTAACTTTGCGGTTGAAAGTCTTCGAGATACGGGCTTGATATAGCTCAATATGTTGCTGAGCCATTAACTGCTTCTCGTCGAGTGCCTCCAATTCTTGAAGTCGAAGAAGGTCATTGTTCTCTGTAGTGAGCTCGTTAGCAATGGTAATCCTTAAAGAAGGAATTTAAAGTTCCAGAGGAAGAACAGCTTCACAGCCATACACCAAAGAAAAAGGTATAAAGCCTGTAGGGTTGTGGACCGTAGTTCGGTAGGCCCATAGACATTCGCCAAGCTTTTCACTCCAATTCCGTTTGTTAGTAGATACAAACTTCTTGAGGAGCTCGATAATAGTTTTGTTGAAAGCTTCGGCTAATCCATTAGCAGCAGGATTGTAGGCTGTCGAAGCGACATTGTCAATTCGGTGATCATCACAGAATCTTGTAAATTTCTGGCTGATGAATTGTGGTCCGTTGTCATGAATAATCCTTCGAGGGACACCAAATCGATAAATGACATGGTGTTTGACGTAGTTAATAACACCGATGGTTTTAACTTCAGCCAAAGGTATAGCTTCAGCCCACTTAGAGAAGTAGTCGGTTATTACTAGTATGAACCGATGTCCTCTGGAAGAAGGAGGATTAATAGCACCTATGATATCCATGCCCCAAGCTTCGAAAGGCTAGGAAGCGGCTGTCGGATGTAGAAATTTCGACGGTTGATGAATAAAATCTGCATGGATTTGACAGGCTCGGCATTTCCTTGCATATTCAATGGCATCTGATACCATAGAGGGCCAGTAGTAACCCATGCGTCGGATATGATCCTGTAGTTTAGGACCGGGTTGATGTGCTCCACAGACACCGTCGTGAGCTTTACGCAACACCTGTTTTGCCTCATCACCAGCGAGACAGCGTAGAAGAAGACCATCATAAGTCCGTCGATAGCGAGTCTTAGTGGTTTGGTTATAGTAGAATCGTAAAGATCGTCGACGAATACTCGTAGCTTCTTTTAGATCTTCAGGGAGTATATCATGGACTACGAAGTCGATGAAGGGAGTTCTCCAATCTTTATTGATAATATTAACTTCAGCAAGATTACTGAACTCGATGTTACGATTGTTTTCGACACAAAACAATTCTCGATTAGAGATAACCACCACTTGTTGTCTTCTGATGGGAATGGCTAAGACTGCTGCAAGATTGGCCAAAGCATCTGCCTCAGTATTGAATGCTCGGCGTACATATTCAATGAAGAAAGCTTTGAATGATGTAGCCATGTTGATTGCTGCTTCAAAGTAAGGCACTAGATCTTGATGGCGAACTTCATAGGACCCTCTAACCTGGTTAACAACCAGCTTAGAGTCACCATAGACTTCGAGATATTCGATATTCAATTGCTTGGCTAATTGAAGACCGATGAGTAGAGCATTGTACTCTGCTACATTACTGGAGCAGGATTCATCTAGAGAATAAGCTCTTTGGATAGTTGATCCGTCTGGAGAAACGAGAACAACTCCAACTCCTGCTACAATGGCACCATTGGGTCCGATTCTGGATGCTCCATCAAAAAATAGACGCCAGGTTGGAAATTCTTCAGAGATCATGTTGACTTCCAACGTCTCATCTGGAATTTCATCGTAAAGTTTGGACGTCTCTGGAACAGGATGAGATGCTAAGAAATCCGCCAATGCTTGACCTTTGACAGACTTTTGAGGAACATACACCATGTCAAATTGGGCTAGAAGAATGGCCCATATAGCTAGCCGAGAATTGAGTGTATTGGGCTTTTTCATGAGTACCCGAAGAGGGTTGACTCGGGATATGACATGAATGGTTTGACCAATGATGTAATGCCTTGTCTTTTGAACAGCGAACATGAGGGCTAGACATTCTTTTTCAACCGGACTATAACGGTATTCAGCACCAATCATAGTACGACTGAGATAGTAGATGGCCTGTTCATGACCTTCTTTATTCTTTTGAGCGAGTAAAGCACCCAATGAATGGTCCATAGCACGGACGTACATTAAGAATGGAATACCCGAGATTGGTGGCACCAAGACTGGTAGGTTCATGAGATATCGTTTGATGTCGTCGAATGTTTGTTGACATTCTTCAGTCCAAATAAAAGATACACCCTTCTTCATTAGTTGTGTGAATGGTCTGCAGCGTCCAGACAAGTTCGAAATGAATCTCCTGATGTACGCAAGTCGACCTTGGAATCCTCGTAGCTCTTTTAGGTTGCGTGGAGGACGCATCTCTTGAATGGCTTTGATCTTCTCGGGATCCACGTGTATACCCTTAGAGGTAATGACGAAGCCGAGAAACTTGCCACTAGAGACACCCAAGAATGACTTGGTGGGATTCATCTTGAGCTGATGTTGGCGTATGAGGTTGAAGATAGTTCTCAAGTCTTGGATGTGATCTTCTTTCAGACGACTTTTAACAGCAATATCATTAACATAACATTCGACTATTTTACGAAGATGTTCTCTAAAAATGGTACTCATAGCCCGTTGGTAAGTTGCACCAGCATTCTTGAGACCAAATGGCATCACTGTGTAGCAATAGACTCCCCGAGGAGTGCGAAAAGAAGTATGTTTTTCATCTTCGGGATTCATCTTGATCTGATTGTATCCAGAGAATCCATCCATAAAAGATATTCGCTCGAACCCATAGGTATTGTCAATCATGACGTCCGTAATAGGGAGAGAAAATTCATCTTTCGGACATGCTTCATTAAGATCCCGAAAATCAATACAGACTCGAACCTTGTCGGTTTTCTTCAGGACTAGAACAACGTTGGTTACCCAATCAGGATGTTGTTCTTCTCGAATAAAGCCACAACCGATAAGCTTCTTGACTTCATCATCAATTGCGTCCATCATTTCAGGCTTGAATCGCCGTTGCTGCTGTTTGACTGGTTTAGCATTAGGCAGAATGTTCAGTTTGTGGATAGCAATTTTGGGATCTAAACCTGGCATGTCTTCGTAACTCCAAGCAAAGACATCAAGGTATTCTTTAATGAGAAGAATCAACTCTTGTTTATCTACTTCTGGAAGATTCTTGCTAATAAAGATTGGACGAGGTGACCCGTTTTCTCCTACATCAACTTGAACTAGTTGATCTTCAGTAGGAGGTTCTCTTTGTTCAAATCGGAGTACCCACTGATTATCCATCTGTTGAGCCCAAGGATCTGTTTCAGGATTTTCTTCAACGTCCTCATCATAGCCTTCCGGAAGTTCAGCGGAGACCATATTAGAAGATACGACCACACGATGGACTTCACCAATGCTGGTATCAGAATCCCATGACCTGGAATCAGAAGAATTAGAACGTTCTTCGCTATCAGAGTCGGAGACTGCTGGGGATAACATCGGAGGAGAAGCATATCCGAGACCTCTTTTGGTCTTGCTGTAATACATATCAGATTTTCCTTTTGGAACAGCCGTACGAATAGGAGTTCGTCTACCCTTACCGTAGTTAAGGCCATTTTTAAAGTCATAACCCATCTTACGGATGATGTCTTTTGATTGTTGACTATAACGACGGAGTTGTAGATGTCCTGTATCGTTAAGCTTGCTATCATCCGTATAGCTGAATTATTGTTCTGGTCATTTACTAAAAAGTATTGGACTTTCACCTTTCTTTCGACCAGGGACAATACGGTAAGAGTCATCTGGATCTTCAAATGAGACTTCTGTTTGAAGAGATTGTGCAACTCCCATTGTAAATGATTTGAAGCTATCTAACATATCCAAATAGCATTTAGTATGATAAATAACATCAGTATACTGGAAAGTAGATGCTTTTTCATTAATTTATACATCTGTATTTACAGTAGGACCTTTAGCCTTAGCAGGCTTAGTCAGATTGATTACAAGAGGGGGAGAAGAAGAACGTGGAGGAGGCTTGTTACGACGGAGGTCGATGACAAGCGGCTCAGAGGAGGTGAGCTCCCTTTTTTCCTTGTTATGAGTTAAATCAACAACAAGAGGCTCAGAGGAAGTGAGCTGCTTTTTGTCTTTCTTCCGACGTAAGTCGATAACAAGTGGCTCAGAAGAGGTGAGCTCCCTTTTATCCTGATCGCCATCAACCGATTTCTTCTGAACTGGCAAGTGAATAGCCAATGGTTTAGAAGACTGAGGATGAGAAACGCGCCCTTTGACAGGTATGATGAGAGTGTCATTAGGTACCGCTTCTTGGTCTTCTTCAGTATATATGGCCAATACCACTTTCATAAATTCTTCCTTGTATATACGAGCATCGTTGCAATACGCTTCGACACCCTTGAAAGGATAAAGGTCTACAACTTCCTTGTGAACTTGTCCTTTGTCATCAACATATTTAAAGCATTGATGAAGAGTTGATGGAACAACATTGTGTTCATGAAGGAAGGGTCTTCCCAGAAGAGCGTTATAAGAACAACCATGATTATCGATGATATAAAAGGTCACCTGTGTACGAAGATTACCTATTTGGAGTTTTAGGCGAATCTTACCCAAAGGTTCACTCCTTTCTTGGTTGAATCCCAAGATAGTAGTGATTGTACTTGAAAGACTATGAACTGGTATTTTTAATGCGTCTAGCATCGTCTTTGGCATGATGCTGAGAGCAGACCCTGGATCTATCATGATACGATCGACTTTCATCGAATCGACATATCCTGTATAGTAGAGAGGACGATCATGTCTATTATCCTCCAGTAGCATATCATCCTGAGTGAAAGTGATGTTTGGAATCAACTCCAGGACACTATGATAGTGACAGCAAGAGACTGGTTCTGATTTCGGCTTTTTGAGAAGAGTTAAGCAAGTTTCAGCCTGCATCAGAGCTTCACTTAAAGTTTTTCGAGTCTCTTTGGAAAGGCGCAAGAGCTCGAAGATTGATAGCCTAGCCGGTGTATTGGCTAATTGAGCCAATATATCAAAGTTGTATGGCTTTTCAAGTCCTGCAGGAGATGATTTCTTCAGAGGTTTATTAAAGCGGACTTGTTGCTTGCCTTTGTCAGCAACCACCGGCTTGGGAGGAATAGGCACTACAACTGGTGAGGATGTGGAAGGAATCTCTTCAGAGGAAGTAGATTGTACTGGAACAGGTTCAGAAGAAGAGGCAGGATTCTCTTGAGTATCAGGATACTCCTTCAAGTAAGCTTTCCCTGATCTGGTGCCTAGCATAATTTCTTCGTCAACTATGGGATCAAAAGACACCATGTTGCAAGTCTTTGTCTTACTTTTGGAGCGGTTTTTCTTCTTAGAAGAAGAGGAAACTTCGAACTCGGAAACAAGATCTGGATGGATCCACATAACTTCGCCGTTGTCAAGAGACAAGGGAACAAGACCTTCACTTTGTGGAGGCGAGAGATTCTCAATCTCAAGAGTAGTTTTGGGAATAGGAATGACACCGTGCTGTACCAACTGCGGAGGAAAGTCACCAAATTGGACTGAAACCATATTCGCAGTAACGGTCTTCATGTCTTGCTGCAGAGTGACGACACCGGTATTGACAAGCTCTTGAATTTTTCCCTTGAGCACGTAGCATGCTCGAGTAGGGTGTCCAATGAACCTGTGGTAGATACAATATTTAGGATGATCTGTTTTACTGACTTCATCAGGTTTCTTTGGGTCTGGGAGCTGAATCTTGTTGCTTTTGAGTAAACATTCAAAGATGCTTGTAGTGTCATTCTCGTCGAAGGAATATTCTACTTTCGGACGAGGTTCTCTCGGTGGAGGTGCAGAAGGAGTAGAAGTGGATGTAGGCGGAGCCACATTGACAGCCAAAGATTCTTTATTCTTGTTCAGATTGATGTTTAAAGTCTCTTTTGCTTTGCGGTTGTTCTGGCGGTTGCCACCACCTGATGTCTGGTGTTCATCTCGATCGGGGTTAGATATTTGTACCCCCAATTGCTTGAACTTATCGGCACTCACTTCCGCAACTTTGGCATTGACAATGAATGAGGGCCAATCTTGGAACTGGGTAGATCCTGTCCACATACTGATGATAAGCAAAAGATTTGCCTTACAAGTATCAATAGTGACAGCAGCTGGAGTTCCGGGAGGCATCTTCAAGGCTTCACGGCAGAACCGTTCGATGAAACTCTCAGCAGTTTTATTGTGTTTCTGTTTGATTTTGTTGAGAGCCGACATAGTCATGTCGTTGAATCCTTCATAGAACCATTCCAGGAAGATTTGCTTGAGACCTGAGAAAGAAGTGATACAACCATCGGGCAAACTTCTGTACCAGTCATATGCTACGCCGGCTAAACAACCGACGAACACTCTGGTAAGGAGTGCGTCATTTGGCTGGAGTTGAACGGTCATTACCTCAAAATGATTGATGAACTGACTAGGAGAAGTACTGCCATCAAACAAAGAGATCGTTGGGATTTTGTACTTTGGTGGGAACGGAACTTCTTTCTATTCAACTGGATAAGGCTGCTTGATCCCCAATCTTTGTAAGTTATCTTTCTCTTTGAAAGCTTCAAACTGGGTTCGTAAGAGTTTGACAGCTTCATTGGCGTCTTCAAATGACGAAGAAGGAGCAGATTGAGTTAGAGTGGTAGGAGGAGGAATAGCATTGTAAGTACTACCCCCAGCTCCTGACTGACTAGGTGTAGTTTGAACTTGTACTTGTACAGGAGGCATTTGAGGAGACACTACCCCCAGGCCAGTATTGGCAGGTACTGAAGATGCTATGATCTCTGGATTTACAACAGTAGGTACAGTCGGTGGTGTGGCATATTGTGCCACAATGATAGAATGCATACTAGCAACCATTTCAGCCATGGTTTTTAGCTTGTCTTCTAGTGCAGCGATTTGCTGTTCTTGATTTGTAGAAGTTGAAGCATCTGGATCTTCATTGACAACATAAGCTGTCACTTCTCTTGGTACAGTGGAAGACACTGTCTGTTCAGAGCTTTCGCTGTATGCATCATAGTCGGAGAAAGAGTCGTCTCATGACTAAGAAGTAGGAAGATAACCTGAAGGGTTTTGAGGAAGATTCTTTTGACCGATTGTATCTCGGCTTCGAGAACGGGTATGTCGAAACACTCCTTCAGAAGATTCTTGGAGTAATTATAAATACCGTTGACTTGGTTTACGAGGTTTGCCATGTTTAAAGCACCTTCTACCCCAGTGTCTCGGGAAGTCATGTTGATAGAAGCATACAAGACTTCATCTTCCTCTGATACTACTTCAGAGTTTGCAAAAGTCAGACGATCAAAGACAGATCTTTTTGTTGTTTGACAACAACATTGGATGATGACTTTATGGTTGCAATGATGATCAGATGGTTGAACTGGAAGTGTTGAAACATTGTCTCGTTTTTGTCTGAGATGTTCTCGGAGATCGGGAACAACAGCAGGATGAGAAAAACTCTGAGGGATCTGTTCTTTGATAATGTTCGGAACATGATTCCAATTCTTCAAATGTTTAGTCCCTTGAGTGTACAGGGAAGTGCTCACTTCATTGGCATAAGTGTTAGGATTTTTAACCCTGGAGATTTGTTTTTGATGATGTTTGGTCGTCGGCATTGGCTGTTTGCGTTTTACCGAAGTGGGTCTGTTGAGATAAGTCCTTAGATCTGCAAACTCACCCCCAGGGTTTCTGTTTGAGACACCAGCAGTTTTCCCTGTCTGGAACGGAAAATCTAGAGAGTTGGGAGGTCCTGGAATTCTGCTACCGGGGTAGGCAGAATACCTCTTTGGTCAGTACAAGTTCTCTTGTCATAAAGGAAAGAAGAATCCCTGTTTGAAAGATTTTTAGTACTGATTGGTGCCGAGGCACGTTCAGATTGATCTTCTTGGGTAAAAAATGAAGAAGATTGAGAAAATACCAAAGGGCCTTTTCCTTTATTTTGTGAAGAAGGGTTAGCTAAAGAGCGTTTCCCTCTATTGTCTTCCAAGTCATGAGACAAGGAAGTTTGAGAAAAGACCAACGGGCCTTTTCCTTTGTTTTGAAGAGGAAGATGAATAGCCAAAGGACTACCCCCAGTAGATTGCACAGGAGCAACAGGGTGTTTGAGAGGAGGAACAAAGCTTTTCTCTTTGTTATGAGAAGAGGAGAGTTTAGCCAAAAGGCAGTCACTCTTGGACTGCGCAGGAGCAGTTTGCGCATGAATGGATGGCGTACTGGTTCTGTCCACAGAGACTGTGGTTTACGCATCAAAAGTTCTTGCTACAGAGTGCTTAGGGTGGACTCTGGTTGCTGGAGTGTTGGTTTGCGCAGACAGATTGGCAGCCAATTGCGCTAGAGGCATAGGAGTCTTGTACTTGGCTAAGGCAGCATATGAAGTCTTCTGTGTACTGGCAACAGCAGATTGCGTAGCAGTAGTAAAGACAGGTTATGCAGCAGGCTTGGTGACAGAAACCTTGGACTGTGCAGGTGTCTTGCTGGCATAGACTTTGGATTACGCAGCAGACTTTGGGACCCACACTGGGCGCACTTTGCTCGTAGCAAGAGTGGTTGCAGTGCGAGGAGTGGTTTTGGAATTGATCAGGGTTTCGTAGGCAGTCTGGTTGATCTTTACAACCAGTGTCTTCTGCGTCTTCCCGATAGACGCTACGTCACATTGAGTTGCTACTTCCTCGTCGGAGGAGAAAGTCGTCCCCAGCAGAGTCGCCATTTTGTTTGCAAAAATAAAAGTGTAGAACTTTATTGATACAAACTTTGTAAAAGATTATAATTTGAATTCTGCAAAAGTACAACTGTAGGAATCCAATCTAGAAGAAGATTGCTTTATCCCTTGGACGATGTGAACTTTGAAGACGATAGCCTCTGAAGTTGAAGACAACTTTGGAATTGAAGGCAAAAAGCCTCGGAAATTGAAGGCAAAAGACTCGGAAGAGTGCAGCAGCACTTGGGCAAGAACTCCTGGACTCTCTGAACTTTAAAGTCTGATCTCTCTATGATCTGATCTCTGATCTCTGATCCTTTTGAATGGAGACTTGAAACTCTATTTATAGAGTTCTGAAAAATAACTAACTTTTAGTTATTCTGGACTGCGCATGATGGATTGCGCAACAGTAGACTGCGCAGGCAGTTGCTGGATCATGGGCCAACTGTCTTAGACACATGGCATCATTTGATTGAAATGTGCATGATCGTGTATAGACGGTTGCCACGTAATGAACAAATGATGGCATGAATGCCACGTGCATTTTGTCATTTATGTTGATAGAACGCGCAACCTGAATTGCGCTGGCTTTGGATTGTGCAGACTTGGACTGCGCAGGAATGGATTGCGCCAACATGGATTGCGCCAACATGGATTGTGCTGCCAGCTGTCCTCGAGCGCCGTGCTGCACGATTAAACGAACGGTCGCCTCGTTCTCCGTGCTGTCAGCTATCAGAAGATTTGATTTGTGTCAGGTAATGATGATGATTTGCCACGTCAGTCTGCGCGCTTGGTAATGTACACAATCTAGTATACGCAATCTGTATACTGCGTAATCTGATGTCTGCACAGTTTATTTGAAAGATTCATGTCTTGATCTTCATGACTTTGTTGATGTGTGCAACTTAATTTTTTAGGACCTACAATAACCTCAAAATGGTTAATGAAGTGACTGGAAGAAGTGCTGCCATCAAACAGCAAAATTGTTGGGATTTTGTACTTAGGAGGAAATGGGACTTCCTTCCATTCAACTGGGTAAGGTTGCTTGATCCCCAACCTCTACAAATTGTCTTTCTCTTTAAATGCTTCGAACTGAGTGCGCAGAAGCTTGACAGCTTCATTAGCATCTTCTGATGAAGAAGAAGGAGCAGGCGGAATCTGAGTGTTAGGAGGAGGAACAGCATGGTAAGCACCACCCACAGCACCTGACTGACTGGGTGTAGGTTGAACTTATACATGAGGCATTTGAGGAGATACTACCTCCAACCCCGTATTGACAGGTACCGACGATGTATGATCTCAGGACTTACAGTAGGCACAGTCGGTGGTACTGCATGTTGGGCCACAATGATAGAATGCATACTGGCGACCATTTCAGCCATGGTCTTCAGCTTGTCCTCTAGTGCCGCAATTTGCTGTTCTTGATTTACAGAAGTTGAAGCATCTGGATCTTTATTGACAACGTAAGCTGTCACTTCTCTAGGTACAGTGGAAGATACTGTTTGTTCAGAGCTTTCACTGTATGCATCATAGTCAGAGAAAGAATCATCTCCTGAGTGAGGAGGAGGAAGATGACCAGAAGAATCTTGAAGAAGATTCCTTTGACCGATTGTATCTCGGCTTTGGGATTGGGTATGTCGGAATACTCCTTCAGAAGATTCTTGGAGTATATCCAAATACCGCTGGCTTGGCTTACGAGGCTTGCCATGCTTAGAACACTTCCTACCCCCAGTGTCTCTGGAAGTCATGTTAACAGAAGCGTACAAAACTTCATCTTCATCTTCTGATATAGGTTCAGAATTTAAAAAGTTCAAACGATCGAAGATAGATCGTCTGGTTGTCTGACAATAACACTTGATGACAACTTTATGATTGCAATGGTGTCCAAGTGGTTGTACTGGGGATGTTAAGATGTTGTCCCGTTTTTGCTTGAGGTGTTCTCGGAGATCGGGAACAGCATCGGGACAAGAAAAAGCTCGAGGAATGTGTTCTTTGACAATATTCGGAACATGGTTCTGGTTCTTCAAATGTTTCGTCCCTTGAGTGTACAGAGACGTACTTATTTTATTGGCATAAGTGTTCGGATTTTTGATCCTGGAAGTTTGCTTCTGATGCTGGTTGGTCTTCGGCATTGACTGTTTGCGTTTCACCGAAGTTGATCTATTGAGATAGGTTCATAAATCAGCAAACTCACCCCAGGGGTTTCTGTCTGAGACACCAGCAATTTTCTTTGTTTTGATCGGGATATCTTGAGAGTTGGGAGATCTTGGAATTCTGCTACCGGAGTAGGTAAAATACCCCTCTGATCAGTACACTTCCCTTTAGCAAGGAAGAAAGAAGAACCCTTGTTTGAAAGAGTTCTTGTACTGACTGGTGCCGGAGCACATTCAGATTGATCTTCTACGGTAAAAACCGAAAAAGACTGAGAAAAGACCAAAGGGCCTTTTTCTTTGTTTTGTGAAGAAGGGTTAGCTAAAGAGCGTTTCCCTCTGTTGTCTTCCAAGTCATGGGACGAGAAAGTTTGAGAAAAGACCAACGGGCCTTTTCCTTTGTTCTGGGGAAGAGGAGGAATAGCCAAAAGACTACCCCCAGTGGATTGCGCTGGAGCAACAGGGTGCTTGGAAAGAGAAGCTGAGCCTTTCCCCTTACTATGAGAGGAAGAGATATTAGCCAAAGGGCTGTCTCTCTTGGATTGCGCAAGCACAGTTTGCGCATGGGTTGATGGCGCACTGGCAGGTTGCGCATGAGTAATTCTGGCAGAAGCTTTTCTGGCCTCAGTCACAGTGGCTTGCGTAGCAGGAGTCTTATTGCCAGAGTGTCTGGGTTGCACTCTGGTTGCTGGAGTGGTAGATTGTGCAGGCAAAGTGGCAGCCAACTGTGCCAAAGGAATAGGAGTTTTGTACTTTGACAGAGCAGCATAGGAATTAGTTTGTGCACTGGCAAAGGAAGTAGCACACTGCACATGAGTAATAGAGACTGATTGTACAACAACAAAGACTTTATATTGTGCAACAGTCATAGCAGCAGAGACTTTAGACTGCGCAGCAGTCTTGGTGGTAGAATAAACAGACTGCGCAGCAGTCTTAGGGACAGAATCAACAGACTGTACAGCAGTCTTGGTGGCAGAATGAACAGACTGCACAGCAGTCTTAGGGACAGAATCAACAGACTGTGCAGCAGTCTTGGGGACCCACACTGGGCGCACTTTGCTCGTGGCAGAAGTTGTTACAGTGCGAGGGGTGGTCCTGGAGTTGATCATGGCTTCGTAGGCCGTCTGGTTGACCTTCACAACCAGCGTCTTCTGCGTGTTTCCGATAGACGCAACGTCACATTGAGTTGTTACTTCCTCGTCGGAGGAGAAAGTCATCCCCAGCACAGTCACCATTTTGTTTGCAAAAAACAAAAGTATGATCTTTATTTCATAAACTTTGTAAGAAGATTACAAGAATTCTGGGAAAGTACAACTGTAGGAATCCGATCTTGAATGACGATCGCTTTATCCCTTGGACAATGTGAACTTTGAAGACGATAGCCTCTGAAGTTGAAGGCGATAGCCTCTGAAGAATGCAGCAGCACTTGGGCAAGAACTCCAGAACTCTCTGATTTTTTTGAACTTTATGTCTGATCCCCTGGAATGAAGACTTGAAACTCTATTTACAGAGTTCTGGAAATAACTAATTTTTAGTTATTCTGAATTGTGCATGATGGATTGCGCATGCACTGGATTGCGCAGCATCAGACTGCGCTGGCAGTTATTTGATCGTGGGCCAACTGTGTTGGACACATGACATCATTTGATTGAAATATGCATGATCGTGTACAGACGGTGGCCACGTAATGAGTCATCGATGGTATGCAGGCCACGTGTACTTTGTCAGTTGTATTGATAGAGTGCGCAACCTGAATTGTGCTAGATTTGGATTGCGCTGAGATGGATTGCGCTGAAAGAAGTCTGGCAGATTGTGCTGCATGTACAGCTGTCCTCGAGCGCTGTACTGCACGATAAACGAACAGTTTTCTCGTTCTCCGTACTGTCAGTTGTCAGAAGATCTGATTCTGTCAGATAATGATGACGCTGCCACGTCAGCTTGCGTAGTTGGATGAGTTTGCGCAGTTCAACATGCACAATCGACATGTTGCGCAATCTGTCTTCTGCGCAATTCACTTGAAGAATGTATAATTTGATTTTCATGACTTCTTTGATGGGTGCAACTTGAATTTTTAGGACCTACAATCACCTTGGGCTCGATAATAGCAAGAACCTGTATATTGTTGGTCCGACACAAGGACCTGAGACGGAATAAAGTAGATCTGTTCGCCGTCCCCCGAACATTCCATATAAGGAAGTTAACCATGGACCCTCTTGGGGTCCCGCCTAACTCGGGAAGCATATGATCGAAGTAATCGATCCGACTGAGGCACCATCGATATATATATATATATATATATATATATATATATATATATATATATATATATATATATATATATATATATAAGTTTATAAATATGGTTAAGTACTAGTTTAGTTAGAATATATTGAGTTAAGGCTATATAGGGTATAGTTATATAAATAGTGTGAGTATGACATTGCGCCATTTATTTGATAGATTGATTTATTCTAGGAGTTCATGATAGTGTGACCGAGGATACCAGAGTCAGACCGTTGTACGCATCTTTGGAAGCTACAGGCAAGTATACCTTGCCAACCGTAGACATTATTTATTTTCATGCAAGTAGACCTCGTAGACATTGTTTATTTTTATGCAATAGACCTCGTATGCATTGTTTATTTTCATGCAAGTAGACCTCGCAGACATTGTTTAATTTTTGCAAGTAGACCTCGTAGACATTGTTTAATTTCTGCAAGTAGACCTCGTAGACATTGTTTATTTTCATGCAAGTAGACCTCGCGGTGTAGTATCCCAGACTGATCACATGTCAAAGGTACTTCTAACAGTAGGAAAGCAGTTTTAGTTTATTTATTGCTGTGGATTTTTTGTCTTTTCTCGCATCTTTTCTGTCTATTTTCAAAACATATAATTGATGTCTAACCTCTGTTGTATAGTCATTTTCATTTATTGAAATTGTATTCCGTGAATTGTGCTCGTTCCATTCCTGACTGGAAACCAATATTTTTTAGGTTAGCCATGGATTCACTTAGCATGGGAGATACGGGGGTACTTGCAGACAAAAGCCTACAGACTAGCTAGATAGTTGAGTTGTAGTCATTCAAATATTTGTACAAGTTTATATTTTCTGTAGAAGTAAAACTTGTGATCATTGTAAATTAAATTAACTTTGTGAACAAGCATTTCTTGTGATTTTGAGCATCTTGGCCGTGACAGCGTTCTACCGCTGACTCTGCGGCGTAGGCTGGCTTGGACACGTCTCGTATCCGAAAAAAAAGGGTACGGGTCGTGACAAGTTTTTTGTGGTGGCCCATGCAGGTCAAGTTTCGCAAATCATGCGAACTCGTGATAGTACTTAAGTTAGTCATACTATTGCAAGCCTACGACTAGGGAATGCTCATTCACAAATCAGGATTAATTTAATTTAAGAGAATGACTAGGACTAGGAGTCCCTTATACAAATTTTCCGATGGGTAGTCTAGGCCATACAATTTAGATGAGGAGTTATTAATTTTGATGGGCTGTCAGATCCCCAAAGGTACACTATTACCTCTTGATATGGCGATATGATCAAACATGGATAGGTTATACACTTGGTGCGACAGGGCTTCATAGAATTAATGATCTAACCTTAATAAATTGTTCAATTCCTTCTCTTTGCCTCTTTAGATATCATTGTCATATCTTAGTCCAAATTGCCTATGTATTTCCTATTTTGCCCTAAGAATTATTATTTTATATAGTTTCTGATCATGTTATCCATATATAGACCTCGAGTTAGTTTTGATTCAAGTTTTTCCTCAAAGGCTTGAATACACATGGAATAGATACTAGCATGTTTGTAATCCTTTTGTCTTCAGTTATTTCCTCCATGTTAAATCTTTTATTTTAAAGGTTACGACTGATATGACAAATACTTATGCTTATTTCCATAGTCACCTTGTTTGAATCCCTAGAAGCTCATAAATTTTTACAGATATAGTTAAGAGAATATTGGTTAACTTATGATGGCATGACAGCAGCGCACAGTCACCATTTATTTGAATTATGGAGACTATGGATTCACTGCAGCCAGCAACGCACTGGCAAGACATGACTCCTAGAGTTGAAATTAGTTTAAGAAAATATAGGTTATAGAATATTGCTAAAACCATGGCTAGTGGTCCTCTTTGATCATAGTTACCCTGGTGTCGAGATAAGATAGAGTATCTGATTGTATATCACATCTGAATCACGGAATCAAGAGTTACCATCGCCCGGGTATACGAACGAGGCCTAACTCTCGGTGGAATGACTTCAGACATGATTACAAGTTAGGATACTATAGAGGATAGGAAAATATCATGTATGTCCCCTAAGATCCAAAACCAATACTAGTGGAAGTTCTGTAGGTCGGGTAGCATGTCTCCCAACCTAGCATTCTATGGTCCTTGTGATCTATCGATGAGGTAATTAACAGACACTAACAGGTTTACCTAGAATATAGAATTTAGAGGTCAAAACCCATTAGTCGACCAAGGCCTTATGGACAAGAAGATAGCAGAAACACCACGTAAGATTTTGATTCTCACAAAACTTGAACTACTTGTGCCTTCTTTCAAAAATCTTGCATACCTGTATTTTGAATATCTTGACCAATGCTGCTATTACCGCGTAGTTTTGCAAGCTTACTCTGTTCTCGAGCTTGATTCAAGACATATGTTTAGTGGGGATGCCTACTAACATATGGTCTAATCAGAATCGATGTATTATGGTATGATCAACCGTAGTGCACCCGGTTCGCTCTCCCTCTGATTAACCTATATGGATTGAGATGTAGATGTCTCTAGGATCTCATCCGCGACTGCATTGACAATTCCTCTTGAATTATACATTCGTCTTTGAATCACGTAATTGTATTCGGTGACATCTTTCTTGAACTCTTTATTGTCCTTGTCTTTCACTGATTTGGAAAGACGAAAGCTCATAATTGGTAGAAAGGTACAGAGTATCCCCATGGCTATGATAGTTGTATACACAAGTGTAGCTACCATTGGCCAGCCATGTGACTAGAACCTTTCCGTGAGTTACTCGTTCTCCTCTCAACCCTCAAACTACTATTGAGACCTTCTAGCCATTTGAATTTGAGAGTGATTAGGGTTTTACCATTAGCCGAAATGTCAACGTAGGAGACTATGTCCTCAAGAAACCAATTTTTGTGAGGCTCTAATTATTTGCTTGAAGCTTGCTCTAAACCAGCAACCCTTAAGCCTTAACGCAACTCTTCCTCGACCAAAGCCCACAGTTTAGACATGAGATGAATAGATAAGGGTAAGGACAATCATTTGCTGTGACTAAGGTAGACATCCATCCCGAGATTGGTTTCCAACAAATATTACCCTAGTTATATAAATTTTATTATTAAAACCTAACTAGTGTTGGAACACCACAGTCACTAGCTTAGCCAATACCATAGCTTAAATACCCTGTCATACTATGATCTACCAGTTGTCAACAGCAATGCATTACCACTAAAACTCTTATGACAATAGTCTGACAGTCTGACCCAAATAGGAATTTATGACTCAGTTGTTAGAAATCTCTTCATATGATGTGCCTTAGAGTTGGTTACCCCGTCAATAACTCGTGTATACTGTGGACGAGTGAATCATTCTATTTTATCGACCATGTGTTATTGTATACACTCGTCTTCCATTCTTTGAGGAACGATCCTCGAGTTGACTTATATATACCGTATCCGGTTACGCCGTGCCTTATTCTTTATTAACAAGAGTCGAGGTATAATACCCGGACTTTAGAATTCGTCTAACCTCATTATTCCTAAGACCATGTCCTAACTTCTAAGGTGGGTAAACTGTAAGCCTTCTAAAATTTTGGGATATGAAATGCGAGGATTACCAATTGATTAGAATAATATCCACTAGGATGATAATTAGTGCCCGTAGACTCCCACTTTCTATTTAGACCATTTTATGTTCCCGGTCGTGTCATTAATAATCGGAGCACGAGACCAGCTATTACCTTCCAACAAATTTCATATGCAAGATCTAGACGAGTCCACCTTCATCTAGGTATACCATGTCCCACTCAAACACGTCTCTTGTAATCTATTTTTGTGGTACTACTTTCAGGTCAGAAGGAACTATCTATAACCCTAAGCATAATAACCGTATACTTCTCGGCTACATTTAGAGACTCAACCTTGACTTAATTCTTTCGACCCAATATATGGTTGTCATTTACTCGAAGCCCACTGCACACTTGTCACTAGTGTGCCATGCAATTTTGTCTTCTCGTGCTACTTAAACACAAAAGTCACGGAAAACGCATTTTTGGGCTTTAGGGACCTAGCTAACCAACCTGACTGGCAACTAGCTCAACCAATTGGGTGGAAACCTATTCTAAGTTACCCTAACCTAGTGGAAATAGTTTTATCATTGGAATCTTGTTCAGTCAATATAGATTGAAATGTAGGGTTTATCCAACCAACGATTGATGTCCAATTAGGGAACCCATTAAGACCCAGTAATACCCATTCATGCATACCACTATATTTGGACGATAAAACCGAACTAGTTGAAATAGGTCCCTATAACTATTATGTAGTTCCCACCTCCTAGAATGTGAAGTCATTCGTAATTCTTATTCCATCTACCTGGAAGTCACGATACAATCCTGTATTGCAATTATATCCCTTGCTTGTGTGTTTAAATAACCACGAAAAAGATCACAATCTTGATTTCTCAAATTTTGTTCTATTATGGAACTTTGTTTAGAATTTCGAGAATAAAACTTCTGTATTGCACGGATTGTAAGCCCCTCTAAGAAACGAAGGGTTCTTGAGTTAGCTAGTGACTGGACTAGAGTAGCCCAATCAAGCAAAAATAGGTCAATGGCTCATAAACTTTCCTTCTGTCTGCATCCTTGGATACTCTCTACCACTCTTGAAACTTCATTTGTACTCTCAACTGTTCTTCCTTATCTACTTGTCCTTCCTATTTCAGAGCGACGAATGGTCACGCTTATTAGAATTTAGCAATATTTCTTAGCTACTTGTGTAAATTTGTTGCATATTAGATTTCGGATTGTTTGATAGATAGGAGAGGATTATAATGGCCATAAGCAGTAGAAATCTACTGGTAACAATTTTAGCAAAGTAGTTGGAAGATTATAAAGTTTTAGTGACATAGCTTTGAGGGAGTAGTGTGTCCAAATGTATGTAGAAGTCCTCGGAGTTTCGTAGTTACAAAATGGCTAGGAGGAGGATATAAACTATTTTTGAGGAATTAAAATTCAAGGGGATTAAGGTAATAGTAGATTTCCTTTAAATTTAAGGAATGGTTATGAAATAGAATTTTGAGGACGAAATTATTTTATGGTGGGTAGATTTGTAGCTTCCCTTTCCAAAAATTTTGAAATATTTTATTATTATTTATTTTATGTGAAGGATGACTTCTAGTTTTTCATAAATAATTATTTAGTTAATTATTACAATAGCGAGCTTTAATCATGATTAAATTTGGAGTACAAGGTGACTAGAAATTATGGCACGGATAGTGCTGTGGCATGCCCTGACTAGTGTATTAGCCATGCCAGGGAAGGGCAAATTATAGTGATGTCCTAACTAGAAAAATCAGGCCAAGTTGCGACTTAACCCTTACTGAAGATTATTTTATTATATATATAGATATATTATATTATTGAGTTTAGGAAAATCGGTTATACCATTTTAGTCTGGACTGGACCCGAACTGAGCCCAAGCCCATGTAGTCATGCGGTACGTCCAATATCATCCGTGTTGATAAATTTGGTGTGAGTGTGTAGTATTCCGTTTAATGATTTAAGGAATATTCCAAAGTATTCGTAATTTAAATATTATAAATATTATTATTAGTGTTATTCAGTGACTCTTGTATAAATGGGTCTTTGTGCATTTTGGGATTATTAGACTGCACATAATGGTATTTATACACCCTTATTGTTTTATTAAATTTCATTATATTTATTATTATTTTATTGAGGTTATTATATATATAATATTATTTTATTATTATTGGTTATATTATTTTTGTTAATTAAATATTATTAGAGATAGTCATATATATATATATATATATATATATATATATATATATATATATATTATATATATATATATATATATATATATATATATATATATATATATATATATATATTTTTTTTATATATATATAAAAAATATATATATATATATATATATATATATATATATATATATATATATATATATATATATATATATATATATATATATATATATATATATATATATATATAATATTCTAAATAAACCCCAATTTTATCCATTCCTAGTGTAGGCCCTATTTGTATGTATATATATATATATATATATATATATATATATATATATATATATATATATATATATATGAAAAAATATATATATATATATGTTTAGTTATTAAAAAGAAGAAAAAAAGGGAAAAAAAAGAAATAATGTATCAACGCTGTTCCCGCAAGGGGAACAGTGGACCCAAAGCCCACTTAAACTACAAACCCCCATGCAGGACCCGAGATTAAATCCCAGCTAAACCAAGCAATGAGAAATCCCAGCCCAGGCTTCCCCTAGACCGAGCAGTAAAAAGACGCCCACCCCCCCCACTGATTCTATTAGTAGCAGAACATAGGTTCGATATATATGAGAAAACCCTAATGCAAACCCTAGCCGACCAGGCCTCCACCACCCTGGAGACCCTCTGGCGCCGCACCACGTGGCCAATGGCCGGCCATGATGCGCCGGAGGCAACGCGCGCGCGTGCGCACGGACTGAACCGAACAGCAGTAACAGCAATATGCAGCAGTGGCGTCCAAGTTTGCGACGGAAGTTCGGCCTACTCGTTCGACCATTCTTCGAACAAGTTTCACAGGTATACACCCAATCCATACAACTTCAAATTTCTTCAAATAGATTTAATTATGGTGTGCTAGATCACCCAGAAAATTAACGCTAAAACTGGCGAATCACTGTTCGAAAATAGTACAGTTTCGTCGACCAAACTCCTAGTTTAGAAGAAAATTCTATGACAGGATATTCAATATTTTCAAAATTCCTCTGAATAGGATTTAAGACAACATATAGGACTTCACGACCCTTTATGTGGATTTGGAAATCATCGACTACGTGTCGAGAAATCGAATTCCGAAGTTCATAAAAAACCTGTTTTAAAAACTAGAAAATTGTTCAATACGACGTGCGTCCCACCAATTCGGGCGACGTGGTCGTGAACCGAAAGCATCGAAAGGTGCGTAACAGCTTCGTGGACGTGTGGGCTTCGACAAAATTCAAATTGGTTACGTGTGCGCGACGAATTTGATGCGTATCCGTCAAAATTTACCGTATCGGCCTCTGTGCAAATTTCTCAATTACTTTGTGCACATTCGCCAGATCGAGATTAAACTTGTGCCAGCAGGACCGTATCATTTTTCTGGTCCTATAAGCCAAGTTTGGTCCAATTCTGAGACAGTTGATCGGATCACCGTTTCGCGGGCCCCACGGTCCAATTCAACGGGCGATTTTGTGCACAGCCCACCGAAATCAAAAATTGGACATACTTTTGGGTTCGTATCATCAAAACAAATCTGTGGACATACAGTTTGATGACCTTAGAAACCGTTGACTCTGGCACGCTTTTCGGTAGAAAGCGGGTCCAACGGCGGACACCGTTTCGACCCGAAATTACCGTTTTGCCCCTGTATCTAGAATTGGACTTAAGGACAGGCAATTGTAGTTATTTTGACAATTCTAAGAACATTGGTAATGTCTATTTCAGTATCGGAGACTGTTGTAGGAGTTTTGACTATTGTGGCACACTGAGTGGTTTGGATTATCGGTTTCACTAGCGAAGGACCTCAGGCGAGTATAGTTTATTGGCTGTTTTTTATATTGATCTTCATTATATTTCATTGATTGGCCATTAATTATGTGATTTTATATTCTATTATAAATTGTTGAGTCGGAAATGAGAAGTACCAAGAATGTGTGATCCGACCGTAGACATTGTTTATTTTCATGTAAGTAGACCTCGTAGACATTGTTTATTTTCATGCAAGTAGACCTCGTAGACATTGTTTATTTTCATACAAGTAGACCTCGTAGACATTGTTTAATTTTTGCAAGTAGACCTCGTAGACATTGTTTAATTTCTGCAAGTAGACCTCGTAGACATTGTTTATTTTCATGCAAGTAGACCTCGTAGACCTCGCGGTGTAGTATCTCAGACTGATCACATGTCAAAGGTACTTCTAACAGTGGGAAAGTATTTTTAGTTTATTTATTATTGTGGATTTTTTGTCTTTTCTCGTATCTTTTCTGTCTATTTTCAAAACATATAATTGATGTCTAACCTCTGTTGTATAGTCATTTTCATTTATTGAAATTACATTCCGTGAATTGTGCTCATTCTATTCCTGACTGGAAACTAATATTTTTCAGGTTAGCCGTGGATTCACTTTGCATGGGAGATACGAGGATACTTGCAGACAAAAGCCTAGAGACTAGCTAGATAGTTGAGTTGTAGTCATTCAAATATTTGTACAAGTTTATATTTTCTGTAAAAGTAAAACTTGTGATTATTGTAAATTAAATTAATTTTGTGAACGAGTGTTTCTTGTGATTTTGAGTATCTTGGTCGTGACAGCGTTCTACCGCCGACTCTGCGGCGTAGGCTGGCTTGGACATGTCTCGTATCCCGAAAAAAATGGGTACGGGTCGTGACAACTAGCGGCTCCTTTTTAAAGGAGTCGCTAATATTGTCGCTATTTCTACTTTTTTGTAGTGAGAAGGAGAAGTAGAGTTCTATTGTCCCAATTAATTTTTATGTTAGTTCCTAACAAAATTCTTAGTTAGGTATGTTGTTCCTTAACAAATTGTGTAGTATTAATTTTATGAGTGGCCTTTCTTGTGATCTCATGTTTCCTTGAACAAGTTCTCAACTTTTATTTGAAAGAGACATAAAATATATAACTTGATTTTTCCCAATAATGAAAATTTAGGATTAATTGTCCGAGAATGATATGTTGTTCACGGAGCAAATGTGGTTGGAACGGAGAAGTATTTTCTTAAAGTGTTGTGCGATTCGAGGAAAGTTTTATAAAGCCACTAGTTTAATTTTTAAAAAAAAGGTAAACATCAAGAAGAAAATAAAAGATGACATTGGCAATGTATATTATAGATAAATAGATGAACCGATAAAGGAGAATAATAGTAGAGCATCAATAACTTGGGATAGTGGGGTCTTTATTTTTATAGCCAACACCAAAAATTTACAGTAACTTCTGAATTTTGCACTTTCCTTGGAAGATAAAACCATCATGAAATTTAAGTAAGCGATACTTAGATAAATGTACATACAAAAGTAATTATAATTAAAAATATTATTAAGACTATTTAGAAAGATTAGAAGTCAATTTCCTTATTATTCTAAATTTATTATTGTAATATATAAAATATATATATATATATATATATTTATTTATTTATTTTTTGTAATATATATATATATATATATATATATATATATAATTTTATAAAGAAAAATAAGGAGCCATACAACCAAAAAATGAGTCGGCAAACATGCACTATTTATGGGCTCATGAGCTTAATATCATACTCTATATTGATAACAATGCCAATTAGAGGCGTACTACTCCCCTCAAATATATGTTTTTTCTTTTCCTCCAAATATGCCAAACTGCCGCCGTAAGCCGGATCCATGCCTCGCTAAACCACGCTGCACCCCTCCTCTTTTGACTGTTGATTGAATCAATAATTTCGTCAACACCACATGCCCTACTGAAAACTAACTGGGGCTTAGCACCTTGACGATTCCAAATGATCCAGGTAACCAGACACCGAAATAGCATGTGGTGAATCATCTCCATCTTTTGTTGACACATCACACAAGCGGGATTTGGTATGTTAATGCCAAATTGCTGCAACGGATCCAAGGTTAATAGCCTTACACGGAGAACCTTATACATGCATAGTCTCATCTTATTTGACACATAGCTCACCCACACGAATTCTTGGTTGGCCATCAGTTGAAAGTGTGTACGAATATAATCATATGCAACTTTGAACTCAAACTTCCATGAGCTGGAGTTCTCCCACTTGTTGCAACCCATCTCCACATCAATTTGTACACAAGTAATATCCGCCCAAAATTTTCTTCCAATCAGATGGGAAGACAAATTCTAAGCATTGTGCTGAATAAACATGCTACTTCCCAACCCCACAATTCATACTCCTAGCCCCGAAAGTCTATCCGCCATACTTTGATGATTAAGCCATAGGTCGAACCATAAATTAATTATTTCCCCAATGCTAATGACCTTGATCAGTACTTGCTTTACCCGAGCCCTTTCTTGCCAAATAGTTTTATATGCTACAGAAAAGGTGTTGTCCACCTATTGGATCCAATAATTTCCCCCTAAGATACCTGCTGTTCAACCATTTCGACCATAAAAAGTCTCCTCCTATGTTTAATGCTAAATCGTTGCAACCGATCCAAGGTTAATAGCCTTCCATGGAGAACCTTATACATGCATAATCTCATATTATTTAATACATACTTCACCCATACGAATTCTTTGTTGGCCATCGGTTGAAAGTGTGTACGAATATAATCATATGCAACTTTGAACTCAAACTTCCTTGAGCTGGAGTTCTCCCACTTGTCGTTGTAGTGCCCCGACCTGCAAGATGCTTTATGACGGATGGTTGGTTCGATGAAGCCTTGTTGGACTTGGGAATATTCGGAAGGATCGCTTGGATGGATATACGAACGAGGTGGAATCGTCTTATGAATGTGAGTAGTATTGAACCTTTCGAAGATCCTTTAGCTTCATACTTAAAATAAGGATGAGTGCGCTATGTTTCTTGTTGAGTTGCTCAATAACACCTTGCATGGAATTTAGAAAGATAATTAATCATATGATCATAAACTATTGTTGCTCGATGAATTGTATGCTTGTACGATATTGCAATGAATTACATGAAAGGTGAAGGCAAAGTCCCAAATACTTGGGCGATGAGTATACCGAGCCTTAGCTCGACGAATAGATGGTAACATAGATATTAAGACCGAAGAACTGGGCAGTAAGTATGCTTGAATTATGTCTGAATGAATGTATGCTAAAATAGATGCTAAGTCCTAAGAATTGGGTAGTGAGTACGTTGAGTTGGCTGGAAAGATGTATGGTATCAAAGATGTGGGAAAGGGATTGGGTAACAACATTCTAATTATCCCGTTGCCAATGTAGAATGTTGATTATGCCAAGACCCTGGAATGAGAAAGATGGCAATACGAATGAGAATGGTGGCTGAAGTACTTAGTTTTCCTTAGCATGCATTATATGTTTCTTTATAGATAAGTTGTGTATACTTGCATAGTCATGGACAACTTGTCGATAAGATAGTTCCTTGAACGGTAATCCGAGACCACGGACTAGGTTCATCCTAAGGGGAACAAGGATTGGTGTCGACGTACTGGCATCAGTATACGGGACCTTCAGTAGGGCTATCTACCCATAATATAAGGGGCACCATATACCTGGAAGACGGACCAAGATAGCGTGTTGCCATTGACCTTCATATAGATAGGTCCAGTACGAATGTTGTCTAATGCATGCAGGGTAAGTTATTATTCAAATACAGGAAAGGATGTCGATTATTGGTAAGAATCACCTGAACGGTGATAATTATATTAAATCATCATATTGTTCCTAACAATGTGCAGGATGAGTAAGAATTATAAATATACAGGGATGGCTACATGACCGTGGGTAAGAATCACCAAAGGGTGATAATGTATGCTTTAGATTATGTTGGCTATGAGATTTGCATGCTTTACTTCTTGTTGTTTACAAAAACAAAAGTTTGATTACAAACTAAAAAAAGTGTACAATAGTACAATTAATTTATGGGGAAGTACAACTATGGGAATCTGATCAGAAGACGATCACTTTATCCCTTAGACGATGTGATGTCGAAGACACGATCCTCTAGAAGATACAACAACACTTTGTCAGTAGATTATGATCATTAGTGATGCCTTTGAACTGATTAAAAACTATATTTATAGAGTTCTTGAAATAACTGTTTAGCAGTTATTCTGGATTGTGCGTGCCTCCGGTTGCGTGCCTTTGTTCACTTGCGCGAGCGGTTATACCAACTGCAAAAAGACACATGGCATCGTTTGAATGAGATGTGCATGGTCGTGGATAGTGTAGTAGACATGTTCTACGAGATTAGTGATATGCGCGCTATGTCTTCCTACTTCCGGATATTAGTTTGATCAAGTTGTGCAAACTTGGTCAATCAGGTTGCGCATGGGCGCAGCTCAGCAACTTGCGCTACATTCTGAATATTCTTTGTATTTTTGTCACTCCCCGTTCCTGGAATACGTAATTTTTTTTATTTTTCCAATATACGGTATCTGGCATCTGTATCTTTATTGCATGTATCCTGTATTTGCATCGGGCCATGGCATGGAACAGTATCTCGTCGCGAAATAGTGTGCCATCCCTTGTCCTTGTTTGGTTGTAGGCGTGCTTCACTATTTCGATGATAGGATTTTTAGACCATTTTGTGGTTAGGGTTTTATTTATTTAATTAATTTGATTAATTATTGCATGAAGCATTTAATACGTCATTAGTCATATGGTTAAGAGCATGCTTAAGATTAGGGTTTCTTTGAGTCAACCCAAAGTTTTCTATAAATAAATTCACTTTATTTATTGTGTATCTGGGAAAATTACAACTGTAGGAATCCGATCTAGAAGACGATCGCTTTATCCCTTGGACGATGCGAAGAAGAAAAGCTCTCAAAATTTTAACAGCAATTTAGATAGCTCTGTATCTGTACAATAAATAAGAAAAGAACTCTATTTATAGAGTCAAAAATAACTGAAAAGATAACTGTCTTCACAGCCTGTGCATAGTTGAAAATCACGCAGGATTTAACATACGCAAGGTTATGAGCAGTTACTGGACGTGGCCTGTAACTGTTGGATACATGGCAATCGTGCATGAGTCGTGTGCAAGCTACAGGACATGCAGGCAAGAGA
Organism: Iris pallida; assembly: GCA_029216955.1. NCBI lineage: Eukaryota > Viridiplantae > Streptophyta > Magnoliopsida > Asparagales > Iridaceae > Iris > Iris pallida. The sequence continues at coordinate 1,013,156 of JANAVB010011395.1, forward strand.
TCGGTGGCATGGCTGCCACGTACTCCAATTTGATGAAATCTACACAGGCTTGTCGAAGACGAAATCCACGCAGACTTGGTTGAGGATGAAATCCACGCAGACTTGTTGAAGACAAAATCCACGCAGACTCAGTTGAGGATGAAATCCACGCAGACTTATTGAAGACGAAATCCACGCAGACTTGGGCAGAAAGCTTCAAAATCCACGCAGACTTGGGGCAAGAAGCTTCAGAATCCACGCAGACTTGGGGCAAACAGCTTCAAAATCCACACAGACTTGAGGAAGGAAACATACAAGTTCAAAATACAAGCAGACTTGAGCCAGAAGGCTCAAAATATACGCAAGATTGAGGCAGGACTGCCAGCTGTCTTGATTCGACGTGCCTCGACTGACACAAAATCTCTGACAGTGATTGCCTTGTCAGTCACATTAAATGATAATAAGCTCTTTTGGTACGCCAACTTGACGAAGGCTGAGTCTTGTTGAAGAAGATTTTAAAAATCACGCAATAGTCGGCTGTGATCTCTCGAGTCCCGTGCATACGTGGCATACGAGGAGACATTCTTCGACTGTCGTGCTGTCAGTCGTAATGACACTCTGACAAATGATGAGCTGACCTCAGCGTATATTGAGAAAATAGTCTGGTAGAACCCAGCGTGTATTTTTAGACATTGTCTTGATCAACTCAGCGTGACTTTTAGACTTTGTTTTGATCAACTCAGCGTGACTTTCATTTTAAAGCCTACAAAACCCCCTTCAAAGTTTTCGAAAGTTGAAAAGACTTCAAAATTTTGAAATACTTTGAAAACATGCAAATGAACTTATTAAATATCATGATGACTCTTCATTTTTCGAGACTGATTGCATCCAATTTATGGTGGAATATGAACTGCCGGCGAGCTTCTTTATATAAACGGAGGAAAATTCAGCTTTGATCTTCATCTTGTGTCAGCATGACTCCGAAGGAAGAAGCTGAGAAAGAAGCACGAAAGTTGGGTTTCTGTGCCCATGGCGACCCTACTCTCGGGGGTAAGGAATCGGAGCCTTTAGTTTTCGAGTTCAAAGATGACCCTACACAATTAGCCAAGAACCTCCTGAGCCATTTTGGTCTGGATGGCTCATCGTCCTCTAATGGGCGCAGCCTCGCAGAGCAGCGGGAAGCGTTCGATGCTCCATTACACTTACACCGTATGGGGGTCAGTAGTGTAGAGGAATTGGGCGCCAAGCTCAGTCACTCCGTAAAATAGGGCGTGTCCTTTCATGCTTCTGTTTTCTTTGAAAATGTTGCACTTCTTTTCTCTATTATCTATGTAAGGTCATTAGTGCCACTTATCTTTGCATTGAATACTCAAATATTTCTGTGGTACAGTTTTGTATTGAGAGCTAGCTTTACTCCGAATAGCGTGCGCTAATGAAGAGCATTAGGCGGCACTCTTTGAATATTTCCAATGTTGTGCTGTCTTCCAAAGCACACGTGACACTCATTCCGTGGTTATGAGCGCTTTTTACTCGGATCTTTCCAAAAATAGACTCGTGCCTTGACCCTTTAAATAGATAGCTGAGTTTCACGCATACTCATCTCTTTATTCTTCTTCTTCTTCTCTGAGAATGACCTTTTTGCAAGATTTCATTCTCAACAAGAAAGCAATGCTTTCTGATGTTGTATTCTTGTGCGTTACATCATCAGACATTGGTTTGCCAATCCTTAGAACAAACCTTTTAATCTCGATGGTGAGTCCAACATAGTATGCGTACCACTTTTTATTGTTGAAGATGAGCTTTTGTCTCTGACTGAACAGGATGCGTCTGTCTTTGACTAGCCAGTGCGCTTGTCTTTGTTTGACCAGTGCACGCCTAATGATAATGACATTTCTGTTGATTAATTTCTTTTTCCTTGCTGCTTTCTGCAGGAGTTTGGCTGAAATTTTTTTTCAGAAATGGCATTGGCGATTTGGATGCTGTGGAGAGTATTCTTCTGACACCAACATCAGGGAGCTCATATGCTTTTGACGCGCAAATCAGACAACTCAGAACTCTTCGTGGGATAGAAGGGTCTTCCTCCGATGGTAGGAAGAGCCTTTATACACGGAGAGTTGGACGGTGGAGTCAACTCTACCCTGAGAAATCGGGTAGTAGAGTTTCTTTCACGGCAGAACTAGGAATTGTATCCCAATGATGGATACGTTCCTATCTCCTCTGAGAGGCCGCTCCTAATCCACCAGTTGTATTGGCAGCAACACGCCTTCGGGCTGCCATACTCTGGGGTTCTCCTCTTTTCTGAGAGAGAAGACCAGAGTTTGATTCTTGCTGTTCTGGTTGCCACTGGAGCTCAGACAGTCAGGAACTGCCACCAACAACGAACCCGTCAAAGAAGATCCAAAGAAGAAATAGATCTCCATTAGGTTTTTGTTGTGTGCATAGAATAAAAATCCAAAATTGTAATAGATTTCCATTATGATTTGTAAGAAAGTCTAAGAAAATGTAATAGAGTTTTTATGATGATATGAGAGTGGAAATGATAATTCTTCTATGCTCAATAATTTGTATCTATTTGGATGAATTGTGGACATAATAGATAATGAAATCTTCTTTTCTGATTTAGAGTACATAATACTATCAGAGGTAATATGGACGTGATAATATGTAGGAACTCAAAAGAAAATAGATTGATTTTTATGCAGAGGTCAAAAATGGAAAATGACAAATGAGTAGGTAGATTCGGCATAGAAGATTATGAACGGACGAACCGTCAAGTGATAATGAACGGGTGAACCGTCGGATGAATGTAATAAATGAACGGATGAACCGTCAGGTATTAATGAACGAGCGAACCGTCGGATGAATGTGTCGCTTAATTATTTGAGAAACTTCTGCCTATAAATATAGCAGGAATCTGACAGGAATGAACACTTCTACTCTTCAACATAAAAATGTTGTCTGGAGAAGCATCCAAGAAGGCTGAAATTGCCTCGAAGGTTCAGAAGGGCACTGAAGACCACCATGCAGATCCAATTCAGCCAAAGAAGGCAGAAGCAGGCGAAGGTTCTTCTACACCCCGACCACCAAGGGACATTCTGGACTTCCTGCTCGAACCAGGAAGGACTGAAGAAGAAAAAGCCATGAGGATAGCCGTTTGCAAGTTCCTCGTGGGTTCTAGCAAGGAGGTTCTCGGCTCTTTTGCTGACCGCATTTTTGAGAAGGACGGCAGTGGCCCACGTCCAAATGTAGAGAAGGATGATAGTGATCTTCCTTAATATCATGTATTATCATTCATGATGAAATAAAATTTAAATTTTATTTATAGACTTGAACTTGTCTGATAATTTACAAGCATTTATACATAATACTTTTTTAAGAAATTTGCCATTAATAGGCATCATAACAATTCGGCCGTCCAGATCTGAGAGTTGATAAGCTCCATTTGAGAAAACTTTGTTCACAACATAAGGACCTTCCCACTTTGCATCGAACTTGCCTTTGCTCATATGAGTCATAGTCATAGGACGTCTGACTGTTAGAACAAGTTCTCTTTTTGATATGCTCGAACTCTGACTTTTTTGTTAAAAGCTCTTGAGATTCTAGCTTTATAGAATTTGATATTCTGTTGAGCAGATAATCGCTTTTCATCCAGAGCTTCTAATTCCTGATGTCGAAGACGATCATTATTCTCAGTGGTAAGTTTATTAGCGATTGCTATCCTTAAAGAAGGAATTTGAATCTCTAATGGAAGAAAAGCTTCACATCCATACACCAGAGAGAAAGGTGTACATTTGGTAGCATTACGAACTGTAGTGCGGTAAGCCCACAGACATTCACCAAGTTTCTCACTCCAATTCCGTTTGTTAGTAGAAACAAACTTCTTTAAGAGTTTGATGATGGTCTTGTTGAAAGCTTCTGCTAATCCGTTAGCTGCCGGATTATATGCGGTAGAAGCTACATTGTTGATTCGATGATCGTCATAGAATCGAGTAAATTTCTGGCTGACGAACTGTGGTCCATTATCATGAATAATGCGTCGAGGAACACCAAATCTATAGATGACATGATACTTGATAAAGTTGATGACGTTGGACGTTTTAACTTCAGATAAAGGAATAGCTTCGGCCCATTTGGAGAAATAATTGGTTATTGCAAGAATAAACCGATGACCTTTTGATGACAGCGAATTGATTGGGCCAATAATGTCCATACCCTAAGCTTCAAAGGGCCATGATGCTGTCGTTGGATGTAGAAATTCTGAAGGTTGATGGATAAAATCCGTATGGATTTGACAAGCTTTACACTTCCTTGCGTATTCGATGGCATCTGATACCATAGTAGGCCAATAATAACCCATACGTCGAATACGGTCTTGAAGTTTTGGTCCAGGCTGATGTGCTCCACAAGTTCCATCATGTGCTTCGCGGATAATTTGTTGGGCTTCATCACCGGCAACACATCGAAGGAGTAAACCATCGTAAGCTCGACGATATAAGGTTTTTGTAGTATGATTGTAATAAAATCTGAGTGATCGTCGTCTGATAGATGCTGCCTCACTCGGATTATCTGGGAGAATATCATACAATACAAAATCTAAGAAAGGAAGTCTCCAATCTTTATCTATATTCTGATTCTCAGCTGAATTGTTAAAGGTGAATTCTATACTGGAATCAGATGAAGATGAAAAGGATTTACAATCAAATCCGAATCCTCTTGTTGTATTGACATCATAAGATGCTGATTCTTCAATATTAATTGGAAGTCCTAGAGTCAGATTATTCTCAAGATGGAATAATTCTCGATTGCAAACAACAATCATTTGTTACCGTCTAATCGAAATAGCCAAGACTGCCGCGAGATTAGCAAGAGCATCCGCTTCTGTGTTACATGCTCGTCTAACATGCTCGATGAAGAATTCTTCAAATGAAGAAGCCATAGATATAGCCGATCTATGATAAGGAACCAGATCTTGATGGCGAACTTCATAAGTACCCCTTATCTGATTGACAATGAGTTTAGAGTCTCCATACGCCTCCAAATGTTGAATGTTCAGATGTTTGGCGAGCTGAAAACCAATGAGTAATGCATTGTACTCAGCAACGTTGTTTGAACATGGCTGATCGAGAGAATAACCTCTTTGGATAGCAAGACCTTCTGGTGATACAAGAACAATTCCAACTCCAGCAACAATGTCACCATTATGACCTATTCTTGAAGCTCCATTAAAGAATAGACGCCAAGTAGGATCTTTTTCAGCAATTTGATTTGAGTCTAGGACTTCATCTGGAATTTCATCGTAGAGTTTTGAATTCTCTGGAATTGAATGAGCAGCCAGAAAATCAGCTAAAGCTTATCCTTTGACTGATTTCTGAGGGATATAATGCATATCATACTGAGCAAGTAAGATTCCCCAGTTAGCCAATCGAGAATTTAAAACACTTGGTTTCTTTATCATGATCCGTATAGGATTGATCCTGGAAATGACATGAATGGTCTGGCCAATGATATAATGTCGTGTCTTTTGAACAGCGAACATCAAGGCTAGGTATTTTTTTCGACCAGTGAATATCGAGGTTCAGCTCCGGTCATGGTACGACTGAGATAGTAAATGGCTTGTTCATGACCATTTTATTCTTTTGAGCAAGCAATGCACCCAATGAATGACTCGTTGCTCGGGTATATAGGAGGAATGGAATTCCTGAGACAGGAGGTACCAATACTGGTGGACTCATCATATATTATTTTATATCATCGAATGCTTTCTGACATTCATTATTCTAGATAAAGAAATACCTTTCTTCATGAGTTTATTGAATGGTCTGCAGCGTCCTGATAAATTAGAGATGAATCTCCTGATATAAGCGATCCTTCCTTGAAATCCTCGTAGCTCTTTTAAGGTGCGTGGAGGACGCATCTCTTGGATGGCTTTGATCTTCTCGGGATCCACGTGTATACCTTTCGAGGGTAATGACGAAGCCGAGAAATTTGCCACTAGAGACGCCTAAGAAGGACTTAGTAGGGTTCATCTTTAATTTATGCTTGCACATTAGATCAAATATAGTCTTCAAATCTTGGATGTGATCCTCCTTTTGTCGACTTTTAACTGCAATGTCATCAACATAGCATTCGACTGTTTTTCGTAAATGTTCACAGAATATAGTGCTCATAGCTCGTTGATAAGTTGCTCCTGCATTCTTGAGACCGAATGGCATCACTGTATAACAGTATGTACCAATCGACGTTGTAAAAGAAGTGTGTTTCTCGTCATCTGGAAACATTTTAATCTGATTGTACCCGGAATACCCGTCCATGAATGACATCCGTTCAAACCCACAGGTATTATCGATCATGACATCAGTGATTGGTAAAGGAAACTCGTCTTTAGGACATGCCGCATTGAGATCGCGGTAGTCTATGCAGACTCTGATCTTGCCAGTCTTTTTGAGAACAGAAACTATGTTAGCTACCCAGTTGGGATGTTGTTCTTCTCTGATAAATCCGGAAGCCATGAGTTTATTGACTTCAGCTTCAATTGCATCCATAATGTCTGGACGAAATCGTCGCTGTTGTTGTTTGACCGGATTAGCATTCGACATGATATTGAGTTTGTGAGTTGCAATCTGTGGATCAAGTCCTAGCATATCTTCATAACTCCAAGCGAAGACATCGATGTATTCACGAATAAGTTTGATCATGTCTTGCTTATCAGCTTCTGAAAGACTTTCACTGATGAATATTGGCTTAGGGGATCCCTCTTCACCAACATCTATTTGAACAAGTTTGTCTTCAGTCGGAGGTTCTTTTTGCTCAAATCAGAATTCCCATCGATTGTCTAATCTTTGGGCCCATTGTTCTGATTCAGGTGAGATTTCAAATTCATCTTCGTCTTCATCATCTTCCTCAGAACCGTTAATGGAGACCATGTTGGAAGACAGAATGTTGTAGTGGAGGTCACCAATACTTGTATCAGAATCCCAAGAGGTGGTACTAGAAGAATCAGATCTCGTATCTTCGTCAGATTCGGGATCTTCATGGATAGTATTGATGAAGGGAGTAGAAGCAATATAACCCAATCCGTATTTTGTCCTTCCATATTTCAAAGGAGGAATCCGGACAGGCATTTTCTTTCTCTTCCATTACTGAGGCCAGTTCTGAAGTCATAGCCCATATTCTTGATAATGTCTTTAGATTGTTGACTATAATGACGTAGTTGTAACCTCCCGGTGTCATCGTTTTTGTCATCATCTTCCAAATCAGAAGGATTTTGGGGCCCTTTGTAGAAGAATATTGGAATATCTCCTGACTTTCTGCTAGGAACCAAAAAGTATGAAGCTTGCACTGATTCTAGGGATACTCCCGTATGAAAAGTCTGTACAACTCCTATAGTTATTGTTCTTAAATCATCCAACAGATGCAAATAACTATGAACATGATTACACATCAATATACTGCAAAGATGGAGACTTTTCATTAAATTCAAAAGTAGCAGTATTTACATCAGGAGAAGGCTGAGCCTTAGAAATCTTAGCCAAATCAATGACTAAAGGGGGAGAAGAAGAACGAGAAGAAGTTTTGTTTCGATTAAGATCGATAACAAATGGCTCAGAAGAGGTGAGCTCCCTTAAAGCCTGAGATAGAAGAGTAGTCCGCCCTCCAACCAGGATTACTAGAGTATCCTATTTTATATGTGAAGATACAGGAACTATAGTACACCCACTAACAGGAATGATCAGTGTATCTTGAGCAGATGACTGAGGTAATGGAGAAATTCGTTCGCTTACTGGAACAATGAAAGAATCTTCTCCAGAGGGTTTAGGAGACTGTTGCTGAGTAGTTCGACCTTTAATAGGAATTATCAAGGTCTCACTTTGTGAATCCTCTTTCTCCATAGCTTGTATAAGCCTTGTATACTCTTCTTTGTACATCCGAGAATCATTGAAATAAGCTTCAACCCCATGGAAAAGATTTATATCAGCAACTTCTTTTCGTACTTGTCCATTGCTGTCAATGTATTTAAAACACTGATGAAGAGTGGAAGAAACCACATTATTTTCATGAAGGAAGGGTCTTCCCAGAAGAAGATTGTAAGACCCTACGATCTCGATCACGTAGAAAGTGACTTTGGATCTGAAATCGCCTATCTGAAGTTTTAGATGAATCTTTCCCAAAGGCTCGCTTCGGCTTTGATTGAATCCCAAGATAGTAGTAACCGTCTTGGAAAGCTTGTGAAGAGGGATTTTTAGTTCATCCAACAGACTCTTAGGCATTATGCTTATAGCAGACCCTGGATCAATGAGGATACGATCTATCTTGATCGTATCGATATAACCGGTGTAGTAGAGAGGTCGATCATGTTGATTATCCTTCAGTAGCATGTCATCTTGTGTAAAGGTGATATTCGGGATAATCTCCAATACACTGTTGAATGTAAGCAAGTGACAGGTTCTTCATCTGGCTTCTTTAATTGTGCAAGACAAGAGTCTGCCTGAAGAAGTGCCCTCACTAATGTCTCCCGAGTCTCTTTAGAAAGACGTAGAAGTTCAAAGAGGGACATTCTAGCTGGAGTATTAGCAAGTTGAGCTAGAATGTCGAAGTTATAAGGCTTCTGAAGCCCAAGAGGAGGGGACTTCTTGATTGGTTTATCAAATCGAGCCTGTTGTTTGCCTTTCTCAAGAGCTGTAGGCTTGAAAGGAGTAGGTACCCCCCGGTGTAGTTGAAGGAACATGTGCAGTAGATGATTCTTCCTCAAGAGGGACATCAGGAGCATCTTTGTCAGCAGGAGAGATATCAAGTGTATCTTCAGGATTTTTGGAATAATCCTTTAGATAAGGTTTCCCTGTTCTAGTAGCACCAGCAAGTTCTTCTGCTTTGTCTTTTGATTCTATGTCAGGAGTAAATCCGAGAGAAGTCATATGACATGACTTAGTCTTTCCAGCCTTCTTAGATTTTCGGGAAGAAATCTTTTGAAGAGGAGGAGATTCAAAATCTACCACTAAATCAGGATGAATCCATAGGATTTCTCCTGTTTCCATAGTGATTGGAACTAAACCTTCAGACTGTGGAGGAGGAATATTCACTATTTCAAGAGTTGCCTTGGAAATAGGAACAATCCCGCTTTCAAGGAGTTGAGGAGGAAAATCTCCGAATTGTATAGAGACAACGTTGGAAGTAACAGTCTTCTCTTTCGGAGTGAGAGTGATGGCTCCAGACTTGATCATTTCTTGGATCTTTTCTTTCAGTACATAACATGTACGAATTGTGTGACCCAACATTCTGTGGTATGGACAGTATTTAGGATGATCTGTCTTACCGGCTTCATCGGGTTTCTTCATTTCAGGTAATTGTATTTTATTACCTTTAAGCAGACATTCGAAGATACCAAGGACATCATCGTCATCAAAAGAATATTCTTCTCTGGGACGAGGTGTTCTTGATTGTTGAGTCGTAGAGGCAGGAGGAGTTTGAACAGTCGATGCATCTTTACTCTGAAGATTAACTTCAAGGGTTTCTTTTCCTTTGCGAGCATTGTTTTTAGCATTATTGTTAGCATTTTGGCCTATTTCCTTGGGATTCATCTGCACTCCTAAACCTTTGAAGGTTTCAGCACTGATTTCTACAGCTTTGGCACTTACTATGAAGGAAGGCCAATCTTGAAATTGTGTAGATCCTGTCCACATGCTGATGATTGGTAACAAATTTGATTTGCATGTGTCGATGGTAACAGCATCAGGAGTTCCAAGAGGCATTTTCAGAGCTTCTCTTCGAAACCGTTCAATGAAATCTTCAGTAGTTTCATTGTTCTTCTGCTTGATTCTTATGAGAGCAGACATAGTCATGTCATTGAGCCCTTCATAGAATCGTTCAAGAAACATTTGTTTGAAATCGGCAAATGAGGTAATACACCCATCAGGGAGACTTCTATACCATTCATAAGCCGTTCCTTGAGACATCCGACAAACACCCGAGTAAGGAGGGCGTCACTTGGTTGCAACTGGTCAGTCATCACTTCAAAGTGATTGATAAATTGACTTGGAGAAGTGGTTCTATCATAGAATGAGATAGTAGGAGGCTTGTATTTAGGAGGATAAGATACTTGCTTCCATTCTATCGGGTAAGGTTGCTTGATACCTAACCTTTGCAAACCATCCTTCTATTTGAATGCCTCAAATTGAGTTTTGAGGTTCTTCAATTCTTCAGTAACAACTCTGGAAGATTGTGGAGTTGTAGCTTGTACAGAATAGTTGGGAGGAGGAACAGCATTATAAGCACTACCCCCAGCTCCTGAGTGACTAGGAACTGGTTGAACTTGTCCAAGAGTATTGGATTGTACTGCTGGAGGAACATGTACTGGAATTACACCAGTATCAATTGGTATGGCTTCAGGTACAGTATGTCGATTTTGCATCTGGGTTGCCATAAGTTCATATATCGACTTCATAGTGTCAGCCATAGATTTCATTTGCTGTTCCAAAGAAGCAATTCTTTGATCTTGAGGAGTCGTCGAAGAAGAAGGTTCATCAGTATTCCCTTTGACCATATGAGTCGTGACTGTACGAGGGATTATTGATGAACTGGTGGATGTTGTTTGTTCTGAATCATTACTTTGGGTATCAAAGTCATTTGCAGGAGAACTACCCCCAGTAGGAAGAGGTGAAAAGTTAGATTCTCCAAGAAATTCAGAATCATCCTCAGGAATCAAAGTCCTTTGATTAGAAGCCATAACTCTTGATCTGGTGCCTCTATATACTCCATCTGGAATATCAGGTCTACCCCCAATATCCCGAGAAGTCATGTTGACAGAAGCAAACAGAGGTTCATCTTCATCAGGCATAGGTTCACACTGAATCCGGTTGAAGACAGATTGTCGTTTAGATTGACATCTGCATTGCATCGTGACTCTTGGCTGGAAGTCACATTCATGATCAGCATGGTCCTGATCCCTTGATTGACATCTGCATTGAATTATGACTCTTGGTTGGAAGTCACATTCAGCATGATCCATTGACACAGAATTATTTCTTCTCTTCTGTTGAAGGTGTTCTCGCAAATCTGTTTGTGAAGATTGAGGTACATCAGAGAACATTCTTTGTGTATTTTTAGGAATATATTTCAGTTCTTGGGTCTTGATGGCTCTTGATTATATAGAGAGTGATTAATATGAGCCACATAATTTCTAGCATACTCTACATCTGGATCTCTTGCAGAAGTGCTTTCCAAACGGATTTGATTAAGTTTTGTTCTTAGATCAGTTGGAAGTAAAACATTAGTTTTTGACACTTGGAGTTTTCCTTCCATTGATCTGGATATTTGTAGAGAAGGAAGAGATGAACCACCCCCTTGATTAGGAGTTGGTAACAAACCCTCTTTTATAGACAAATTTTGTGCCCAATTCGAAGAAGTCGTAGAAGAAGACATTAAAAAATGTTTCTTCTTGGACTTATTCAAGTTTTGAGACATAGAATGTCCAGAGGGAAGAGTAGTCAAAAGACCATCTCCTTTTCCTTGACTAACAAAACTGTCCGTCAAAGCTGTTCCTGAAGTAAGCACTACAGGAGCAGAAGAAACAACTAAAGAGTTGTTCCTTTTCGAAGGGACTTTGTGTGCCATTTGTGAAGGAGTTCTAGCAAGACCACCCCCAGTTCCAGTAGAACTTGGCAAAGAAGAAGAGATAGCTAAAGAGCTATTCTTCTTATAGTATACTGGAATACACTCTGAAACAGGCTTGGTTAAAGAACCAGTGCTGTTAGCGTGATTTTTGACTTTAGAAATACACGCTGGAACAGATTTGGCTAAGGAGCCAGTGCTGTCAGCGTGACTTTTGATTTTAAGATTGCATGCTGGAACAGGCTTGACTAAGGAGCCAGTGCTGTCAGCGTGACTTTTGATTTTGAGATTGCACACTGGAACAGGCTTGACTAAGAAGCCAGTGCTGTCAGCGTGACTTTTTGATTTTGAGATTGCACGCTGGAACAGATTTGGCTAAGGAGCCAGTGCTGTCAGCGTGACTTTTGATTGCTGTCGTCTTCGAGCACACAAGAGCGTACGTGCTTGCAGTAGAGTTCTTGCCAGTGTTAGGAGTAGACACTGTGGTAGAAACTTCACTGTTAGTTGCCAACAGATTCTTAGGGACGTAGACAGATCATCCCTTCGACTTGGCAGTGGAGATGGAGGCTGAAGTGGGCTTGCCACCCTTAGCCCGCTGTATTTCTTCGTAAGTGAGTTGATCAAGTTGGATCGATATCACCTTTTTCGTCAAGCCGACTGACGAAGTGTCGCATTGAGTTGTTGCCATCTCAGAAGAGGAGATGGTTTTCTCCAGCAGAGTCGTCAATTTGTTTTCCATAAATAAATTCACTTTATTTATTGTGTATCTGGGAAAATTACAACTGTAGGAATCTGATCTAGAAGACGATCGCTTTATCCCTTGGACGATACGAAGAAGAAAGCTCTCAAAATTTTAACAGCAATTTAGATAGCTCTGTATTTGTACAATGAATAAGAAAAGAACTCTATTTATAGAGTCAAAAATAACTGAAAAGATAACTGCCTTCACAGCCTGTGCATAGTTGAAAATCATGCAGGATTTAACATACGCAAGGTTATGAGCAGTTACTGGACGTGGCCTGTAACTGTTGGACACATGGCAATCGTGCATGAGTCGTGTGCAAGCTACAGGACACGCAGGCGAAAGATCGGTGGCATGGCTGCCACGTACTCCAATTTGATGAAATCTACGCAGGCTTGTCGAAGACGAAATCCACGCAGACTTGGTTGAGGATGAAATCCATGCAGACTTGTTGAAGACGAAATCCATGCAGACTCAGTTGAGGATGAAATCCACGCAGACTTGTTGAAGACGAAATCCACGCAGACTTGGGCAGAAAGCTTCAAAATCCACGCAGACTTGGGACAAGAAGCTTCAGAATCCACGCAGACTTGGGGCAAATAGCTTCAAAATCCATGCAAATTTGAGGAAGGAAACATACAAGTTCAAAATACACGCAGACTTGAGCCAGAAGGCTCAAAATATACGCAAGATTGAGGCAGGACTGCCAGCTGTCTTGATTCGACGTGCCTCGACTGACACAAAATCTCTGACAGTGATTGCCTTGTCAGTCACATTAAATGATAATAAGCTCTTTTGGTATGCCAACTTGACGAAGGCTGAGTCTTGTTGAAGAAGATTTCAAAAATTACGCAATAGTCGGCTGTGATCTCTCGAGTCCCATGCATACGTGGCATACGAGAAGACATTCTTCGACTGTCGTGCTGTCAGTCATAATGATACTCTGACAAATGATGAGCTGAACTCAGCGTATATTGAGAAAATAGTCTGGTAGAACCCAGCGTGTATTTTTAGACATTGTCTTGATCAACTCAGTGTGACTTTTAGACTTTGTTTTGATCAACTCAGCGTGACTATCATTTTTAAAGCCTACACCCAACCCTTATATATATCTCTTCCTCCTCTCTCCTCATTCACTTTTCATTTCATTTCCACCAACCAACATTTAGGCACGTACATCTTGCACCAAATGGAGAGATTCTTGCATTTTTCATTTCTTGATTTTCTTTGATATAATTTTTCTATATTGTTCTTCTCTTCATTCTCAACAAGTTTAGTTCTTGGAGTTTTTGATTTTAATAGCTAGTTTTGTGTAGATTTAAGTTTCTAAAACTAGGCTTCTATGGATTTCCATGGTTTTGATCTATCAAAGTTGGTTGTTTTTGAAAACAAATGGTCCTATGTTGTAGGAAATTTAATTCTACCCAATTTTTACCTTTGAAAAGTTGGATTTCGACTTATTTTGAGAAAGTTATGGCCAAAACAATATTTGGACATTTTCTAGTTCATCTCTCCTGGTTTTGGCAGGGACGATAAATAGTGCCACAGGAATACTACCGCAGGCATGAATAGTACCGCAGGCTTGCATAGTGCCGCATGGAATGAATAGTGCCGTAGACTTTTATAGTGTCGCAGGCTTGCATAGTGCCGCATAGATGAATAGTGTCGTAGGCTTGCATAGTACCATATGGAATAAATAGTACCGCAGGCTTACATAGTGTCGCATAGATGAATAGTGTCACAGGCATTACTAGTATCGCAGGCTTATATAGTGTCGCATGGAATGAATAATGCCGCAGGCTTACACAGTACCACAAAGATGAATAGTCGCAGGCTTGCATAGTGCTGCATAGATGAATAGTGCCGCATAGATGAATAGTATTGTATGATGAATAGTGCCGCATGGTGCCTATTTTGGCTATTTTTTGCTATTTTATGCCCTATTTGGCTAATTTGTCGCCAGAATTTCTTCTAACTCCCAAAATAAAAGTTGTAGATCTTTGTCTTAGCTTCAAGGATCTTCAAGTCTCACTTTAACTAGAATTCATATATAACTTTTATGTCATGAGGGGTCCGTGTGACTTCCTGACTTGACCTTGTTCCTGACCTGATTACCTGTATACGTGCTGGTACCTATTCTAAGTGTGTATTGAGATACAATATTAGTATGCACTGCGGTGCTATTTATTGAGTGCACTGAGGTGTGACTCTATGTGCTATGTGATCATTCGTGTTATATGTCCAGCACCGTTATGGTAATTGGTCAGTAATAGTGTCGTGGTAAAATAATTGTTCTTTGATGTATTACACTAATTATGGATCTAGATTGAGCCGATGTGGATTCATACTTAGGGTACACGTACTATGGTACGACATATAGGAGGATCACCTTGTGACCACGACATGTAATTCCAATATCAAGATAGGGTTAAGCTAAGCAACTTAAATTGGTAGAAGCATTGGGAGGGAACAGAATCTCGAGATTGTACGTCACCAGCCGCCCTGGGTCCCGTCCTGGCACGTCGGGTTGGCCGCCTCGGATACTGTATAGTCATCCACACTAGTGGAGTGCAGTATCTGATTTGTGAATGCCGAGCCAGCTCTTCCTATAGGAGGGTTGGAACCGTTACTGCTTGTTCTAGCGCGGTGGCCTTTCGAGGGACCGGTACATTTCGTGTATGCGTATATATAATGGTTTGGCTAGCCCTGCTGGAATGCAATACGATCTGAGGATTCCGATATATTGCATTACTGTGATAACCCAGGCAAATCATAGAAAGTAGGATTGATTGGCCGCTTGTAAGCCGACTTGTTTGTGATAGTTTTTTTCTGTTAGCAACTGAGGAACATGGACTATTGTGGTGCGTGGTCCAACCCATGTCCTTATTTGGTTGTTGGGTTGGGCTATGTGCTGCGATAGGCTATGGACCAAAGACGCGAATCAGAAGCCCTTCACCTGTCCAGGGTTATAGGATATATCTTATCTCGACATGATATTGGCACCGTTTGTCCTTGTTTGGTTGTAAGGGTATCGTATTGCCTCGATGATATGGTATAAGCCTATAACTCGTGAATCAGGTCTTATTTTACTCATTAGGTTTTATCTCACTCTTTTGTGCTCCCTTGTGGTACTTACTATTCGGGGCCTGACCCCGCTGATTTTGTTTGGCCAGATCTCGTAGCAGCGCCAGAGGATCCAGCCTTCTACCCGAACATAGGTGCACACCAGGAGTATGGGCGCCAGGGACCATGAGTGGGTTTCTTCTTCGCCGCTCTAATATCTTCTATTTCATACTTGGCATTTAGCCACCGGCACCTATTTAGCCGCCAGTTCTGGACATTCAGTTCCTTACATAATTGTAATTAAATCAGTCTGCAGCTGACTACAGTTATGTACTATTAACTTTCGGTACTAGCTTATCATTTTGTTTAGCTAGGCTCATGAATCATTTTGATGAAGCATCGGGGACGCCTTACTGCTTTGTCTTATATGATCATTATTTACTGCTTTTTGTTTTGATTGATTGAGACATAGATGCTCTGTGGGACCATAGGAGACTTGATTGTAGCATGACCCCTAGTCTCTTGACAGCCACGACCGCCGTATGACGTTTATATACCTCATATGGAGTAGCTGGCCTAGTCCGTCTCAGTATTCTGGTACTGGGGCATGACAAGGTTTTATTGGTGGCCCATGCAGGTCTGTTTTTAGACTTGTGGGGTGTTGCGATTATAGGAGTCTCAATCAAAATATGTTCCCTTTGATCTCCAGATTCGTCTTCTCTTTCTTCCACCTTGATTGCTAACTTGATTATCATCATCGATTCCTTTCCGTCCTGTCTTTTGATACCTTGTATCATTTCCTTTAGGGGCACATCATTCTCGGCTGTTGGAGGAGCCGGCATGGAAGAGAATCTAGTAGAGCAGGGACCAGTTGGAGATCAGCAAGGGGTAGCCCCTCTATCTGGGCAGATTCACATCGAGAACGTTATCGAGCATGAGCCAGTTGAGCCGCAGAGGCCAGAGGTTCCCGTACCTCCAGTGATGCCGGTAGTACCAGTAGCACTAGACGCACCGACACTATTACAGATTATCAGAGGGTTATTGGAGACCCAATAATACCAGATGGCAGCCCGATAGCAACAACAAATCCAGTAGCAAGAACAGAATGTGCTACTGAATCAGGGGTTACAGCTAGCTCTTGAGAGGAGTGTCAGAAATGATTCAGGAGCATCGGGAAGGTTTTGTCGACTTAACCCAAGGTACTTTGATGGCACGAAGGATGCCATTATAGCAGATGCTTGGCTTCAGGATATTGAGGCCATATTGACCGCAGCTAAGGTTCTAGCAGAAGAGAAGGTTGCCTAGGTCAAACTGTTACTTCAGGACCTCGTCCGTGACTGGTGGGCATCAGAAGAGGTTGGAATGAGATGTCATGTTCCCTGGGATAGCTTTAGTACCAAGTTCAAGGCCATGTACTTTGGCGTGGTAGCTCGGTATGAGCTTCAGCAAAGATTTATCAGTCTCAAGCAGGCTGGTAGGACGGTGGATGGTTATGCAACGGAGTTCTGCAGGTTAAGTAGGTTTACTCAGACTATGGTGGTGACAGAGCCAGAGAAGGCTATGAGGTTCCAGCAGGGACTTCACTTAGAGATTATGTAGCTGGTCGAAGGGTACGACTACCAGAAATTCGATGCAGTATTGATGGCAGCTCGGAGGCACGAGCTTACTATTCAAAGGTTATCAGCAAGGACTGGAGGCCAGAAGAGGTCTCATACATATAGTACAGAAGGAGGAGGAGCAGTACCTCGAACGTCAGCACCAGCACCTGGCGTCCGTATTCGTGATACAACTTCGGTCACAACAGTTGTGATGACACTAGTTCGACAGCAGCAACAAAGGCACCAGCAACGTCAGGAGGCACCAGTGGGTTGCACTTATTGTGGTAAGGGAGGGCACACTCGGGAAGTGTGTCATTAGTGAATGGATAGTGCTTGAGGTGTGGAGGTTCAGACCATCGTATAGCTACGTGTCCACAGATACAGAGGCCAGGAAGGCCAGCTCAACAGTTTTCGGTATTGCCAGCTCCAGAGGCAGCACTGTATCAAGGGTCAGCACTAGAAGTGAGACCACTAGCCCAGTACCCATTACTGACGCAAGCTCAGATGTACCGATAAGCGCAACAACAGGTAGGACCGCATCAGGTAGGGCAGCAGAGGCTGCAACAGCAGGGCCAGAGAAGGCAGCAGTAGAGAGTTCAGCAGGATCAGAGGCAAACAGAATTTAGAGTATTAGAGCAGAGGTTGGCCGAAGGCGGTCAGATTGTGGGTAAGTTTTGAGTATTATTTCATTATAATTCCTTGAGTTCTATATTCGAAGAGTGAAGGCGACTTTCTCGTCTCACTCATCTGCTCTCGTATCATATGATACGTGATATTTATCATATGTCTTGATTACGAGAGTACGTCCTTGATAGAGTCTCATTCTTGATTAAGTCATTGGTACCGACTTATCTCAAGCGTTGACCCTTGTCCACTTTGGGAGTCAGTGTAGGACCTCGACGATGAATTCCTACCTAACTGACTTGGAAGGCATATTTTATTCGTATGTCTCCGATCACTTTCCTTCTAGGGTATGATTATTGTTCGTGCTTTTACTTGATTGTTCTTTCTTTCGTAATTTGTTCATGTGCCATGTGTTGTTTGATAATTGTGCTTGCTATATGTCATGAGTGTATTTCGTGATCTGAGAGCGCGCTCGACTAGCCTTATCGAAATTCCAAGGACAAAATTTTTCTAAGAAGGGTAGAGATGTCACTCCCCGTTCCTGGAATACATAAATTTTTGTTTTCCCTGTATATGGTATATGGCACTTGTATCTTTATTTCATGTATCATGTATTTGCACTGGGCCATGGCATAGAACAGTATCTCATCGCGGAATAGTGTGCCATCCCGTGTCCTTATTTGGTTGTAGGCGTGGTTCACTATTTCGATGATAGAATTTCTGGACCGTATTGTGGTTAGGATTTTATTTATTTAATTAATTTGATTAATTGTCGCATGAAGCATTTAACATGTTATTAGTCATATGGTTAAGAGCATGCTTAAGATTAGGATTTCTTTTAGTCAACCCAACCCCTATATATATTCTCTCCTCTCTTTCTCTCCCCATTCACTTTTTATTTCATTTCCACCAACCAATATTTAGGTAAGTACATTTTGCACCAAATGGAGAGATTCTTGTATTTTTTATTTCTTGATTTTTTTATATGATTTGTCTATATTGTTCTTCTCTTCATTCTCTACAAGTTTAGTTCTTGGAGTTTTTGATTTTAATGGCGAGTTTTGTGTAGATCTAAGTTTCTAAAACTAGGGTTCTATGGATTTCTATGGTTTTGATCTATCAAACTTGGTTTTTTTGAAAGCTAATGGTCCTATGTTGTAGGAAATTGATTCTACCCAATTTTGACCTTTGAAAAGTTAGATTTTGACTTGTTTTGAGATAGTTATAGCCAAAACAATATTTGGATATTTTTAGTTCATCTGTCCTGATTTTGGCAGGGACGATGAATAGTGCCGCAGGCATGAGTAGTGTCGCAGGCTTGCATAGTGTCACATGGAATGAATAGTACCGCAGGCTTATATAGTGCCACAGGCTTGCATAGTGCCGCATAGATGAATAGTGCCGTAGGCTTTTATAGAACCGCATGGAATAAATAGTGTCGTAGGCTTGTATAGTGCCGCATAGATGAATAGTGCGGCAGGCATGAATAGTGTCGCAGGCTTGTATAGTGCCACATGGAATGAGTAGTACCGCAGGCATGCATAGTGCCACATAGATGAATAGTGCCACAGGCTTGCATAGTGTTGCATAGATGAATAGTGCTATAGGATGAATAGTGCCGCATGGCTTGCATAGTGCCGTATAATGCCTATTTGGCTATTTTGGCTGTTTTATGCCATATTTGGCTGATTTGTAGCCAGAATATTTTTTAACTCCCAACATGAAAGTTGTAGACCTTTGTCTTGGCTTCAAGGATCTTCAAGTCTCACTTTAACTAGAATTTATATGTGACTTTTATGTCACGAGGGATCCGTGTAACTTCTTGACTTGACCTTGTTCCTAACCTGATTACTTGTATACGTGCTGGTACCTATTCTAAGTGTGTATTGAGATACAATATTAGTATGCATTGCGGTGCTATTTATTGAGTGCACTGAGGTGTGACTCTACGTGATATGTGATTATTCGTGTTATATGTCCAGCACCGTCATGGTAATTGGTCAGTAATAGTGTCGTGGTAAAATGATTATTGTTTGATGCATTATACTAAGCATGGATCTAGATTGAGCCGATGTAGATTCATACTTAGGGTACACGTACTATGGTACGACATATAGGAGGATGACCATGTGACCACGACATGTAATTCTAATATCAAGATAGGGTTAAGCTAAGCAACTTAAATCGGTAGAAGCATTGGGAGGGAACAGAATCTCGAGATTGTACGTCACCAGCCGCCCTGGATCCCGTCCAGGCGTATCGGATTGGCCACCTCGGATACTGTATAGTCATCCGTACTAGTGGAGTGCAGTATCAGATTTGTGAGTGTCGAGCCAGCTCTTCCTATAGGAGGACTGGAACCGTTAATGCTTGTTCTAGCACGGTGGCCTTTCGAGGGACCGGTGATTTCGTGCATAAGTATATAATGGTTTGGCTAGCCCTGCTGGAATGCGATACGATCTAAGGATTCCTATATTGCATTACTGGGATAACCCAGGCAAATCATAGAAAGCCGTATGATTGATTGGCCGCTTGTAAGCCGACTTGTTTGTGATATGTTTTCTTCTGTTAGCAACTGAGGAACATGGACAATCGTGGGTGTGGTCCAACCCATCCGTTGTCTAGTTGTTGGGTTGGACTATTGTGCTGCAATAGGCTATGGACCTAAGTCGCAAATCAGAAGTCCTTCACCTGCCCATGGTTATAGGATATATCTTATCTCGGCATGATATTGGCACCGTTTGTCCTTGTTTGGTTGTAAGGGTGTCGTATTGTCTCGATGATATGGTATAAGCCTATAACTCGTGAATCAGGTATTTTACTTATTGGATTTATCTCACTCTTTGTGCTCCATTGTGGTACTTGCTAATCGGGGCCTGACCCCGCTGGTTTTGTTTGGCCAGATCTCGTAGCAGTGCCAGATGATCCAACCTTCTACCCGAACAATGGTGCATACCAGGAGTATGGGCACCAGGGACCATGAGTGGGTTTCTTATTCACCGCTCTGATATCTTCTATTTGGTACTTGGCGTTTAGCTACCGGCACCTGTTTAGCCGGCAGTTCTGGACATTCATTTCCTTATATAATTATAATTAAATCAGACTGCAGCAGACTATAGTTATGTACTATTGACTCTCGGTACTAGCTTATCATTTTGTATAGCTAGGCTCATGAATCATTTTGATAAAGCGTCGGGGACGCCTTACTGCTTTGTCTTATATGATCATTATTTACTGCTTCTTGTTTTGATTGATTGAGACATAGATGCTCTGTGGGACCATAGGAGACTTGATTGTAGCATGCACCCCCGAGTCTCTTGACAGCCACGATCACCATATGATGTTTATATACCTCATATGGAGTAGCTGGCCTAGTCCGTCTCAGTATTCCGGTACTGGGTGTGACAATTTTATTAATAAATATCGCACCTTGATACACTGCACGAGCTGCTAGCTATCATTAATAACTGACAAGATCTTCTCGAGTATCACATTGTACGAGATTCGAACGGATTTCCTTCGATTATCGTGTTGTCAGTTGTCAGGTAATGATGATGGCCATTATAGTTTCTCAAGGAGACTGCCATGTGGCACTCACGCAACCTGGCTCTGGCACAACTTGATGATGGTACAAGTTGATATTGTGGCACATCTTGAAGGTAGCACAAGTTGATAATGTGGTACAACTTGATTTTTAGCTTCTACAAGACCCCCTTCAAAGTTATCAAATATGAAATACTTTAAAATTTTGAAATACTTTGGATTATGCATATTATGTTATAAGTTTCCCTTGTTTCACCCGACTCCACTTTTTTCGAGCATAAGTTGTGCAATCAGTTTCATTATTTAGGCTATAAATTGCAGTACAGTGCTAAGCATTCCCCTCTTTACCACAGTCAATCTTTTCTAAAATCCTATTCTTCTCTTCTCGAATTTCTCAACGATTTGTCGATGGCACCCAAGCGATCCGCGTCGAGAAGGGAAAGAAGGTCTTCGAGCCTTCATCCCATGCTATCCACGCAGGTGCCTCAGTACGCTCCCCCTTCATCACGACGAGAAACATCTAACCCAGCAATTGAAGGTGAATTTTTGATAACAAACCGAGCATCGATCAACCCTTTTTAGGACTTTGATTTGATTTGGACAACGTGCGCCTTCTCTTTTTAAGGTTAGGCGCACTTCATGACTTGCGCCACCCTTTTTAGGGCTTGGTTGCTATCCACACTGCGTTCGTTTTATGAACCATGTTGCGCGATATTTCGAGAGTTGTGCTTCTTCGATTCTGTGAAATCAATTGGGCGCAACTTGAGATGTTGCACCACACAAGTGTGTATTTCGACAGAAAATGTTACACGATGCAGATGTATCACAACCTGATATATCGTGCAACATAGATGTGGCACAATAAAAAATGTCGTACAATATAATGGTGCGCAAACTGTAATGTCATATATTCTATTTCATTGAACCAGACACTTTTTGAGACTAATTTCTATTTGCTTGGCTTTATATAGTTAATCTCAGAGAAGATCCAAATGATGAAAGATTTGCTTCAATATTCAATGTATCAGAATACCAAGAAGACCTGTCACATGTGTCATATCCGCAGTATGACCCTCCTGAAACTAGGAAAGCTATACTCATAGCTCAAGAGAATACCACCCTGCTGTGCTTGAAGAACGGACAGCCCTTAGAGAGTGTGGATAACATAGTCCATAAGAAACCAGCTTTCTTGTTCGGAGATGCTATCAGAAGGACGTCCCTACCCTGGGCCAAGAAGGAAGACAGAGTTTATCAGTGTAGTGGTGGCAGGATTATGTACCTTACTGAAATATCGAAATATGTATCACTGTCTCAATACGAATTCTCGAGTT
The DNA here is from genome assembly GCA_029216955.1 of Iris pallida. NCBI lineage: Eukaryota > Viridiplantae > Streptophyta > Magnoliopsida > Asparagales > Iridaceae > Iris > Iris pallida. The sequence continues at coordinate 1,035,640 of JANAVB010011395.1, forward strand.
ACCCTCGTCGGATGGCATGGGACATAACTCCGATACAGCAGGCAAGAGTTAGAAGGATCTATTTTAGGCTGGGTCCGAAGGACAGAGACTAATTTTACAGCAGCTCAGAGAAATACAGCTCCTATCTGAGGGGTTTGATGCCTGGCTACGTACCTTCAGAAGACTCCTCTGTTATTTCCAGTTAGAGTACCATTCTTTGCGAATGAATTTGCAAAAGCTGAGGAAAGATACCCGGATCAGACCATGCGATTAACAGGCCTAGTAAATCCAGATATGAAACGTTGGAGTTGCTTGGTTAATTTGGTCTTGGACCAATTTAAGGACAAGCTTCTTGAGATATGTCTTTATGAAGCAGTCTGGGCTACGGTTTATGGCTTTTGTCCGAATGCCCACATATTTTTAGCTTTGGTAGAAAGGTATAACGATAAGACTAGTACCTTCATGACTCCTCACGGGGAGATTAGCTTCGCACTCCACGAGATGAAGTTCCTTTCCCATCTGCCAATGGGTAACAACCCGTATGAGTACGTACCCACAAACGAGAACTGGATATCTTGTTAACAGAGAATTCTGAAATGGTAGCTGTCTTCGAGGAGCTCTTTTGTCACTATAAGATATGCCCCCTATACTATAAGAGTGCCACTGTAGGTACATGCTACACAACCAAGTGGATGCCATATTGTTCTTGGGCCACACCTTTGAAGACAAGATATTTGAAACAAAATCTTGTGATCCTCGTTTCTTCTAGCCACTCAGTAATAGCGATGTTCAGAAACTGATGAGAAATACAAACACGTTGACAACGTGCTGGACGAGGATTAGTTCTCCTTCAAGGTAGGTACTCCGATCGAGAGTTACCTCAGAAAAGGTTATAGACCTATGTCTAAAGAAGCCCAGTTGGCGGGCTTTCTTTCTATATGGTTACGGCAGTTTATCGTTCCTGGAGTAAGTACAATTGACCGATTCCACCGAGGTGTTCTGTTCGTTTCGGTATGCCTTGTGTTTGGCTACAAGATGGACCTCCTTTCAGCGATGACTTGTCGCTTAAATGCAGGCTTGCGCTCTTTTGTGTATACTATGCTTCATGACAAAAATACCCGACAAGATTTCCTTCGCACCGAGATGCCTTACACCTATCTGTTCAGGTGGTTACATTTGCACTGTCCCGGTTTGATGGACCCATATATAGTGTAGTAGGAGGGGACTTCATAATGTGTTATTCTAATGCTCGTTGGAATATCAACGCCTTATCAGAATGCCAAAGAACTTTGAACAAGGGTTCTGGATGGAGGTTCCAATGTGTCCCTCCTCCTCAAGGGTATGAGCATGTTCCTCCCAGTCTTATGGATATAGAAGCCAAATCACTTCGTCTGATTTCGTCTACCTTTGAGTGGTTAAAATCAATCCAGCCGTCTCATTTAGTGTATCGGTTTGAAGATGAGTGCTTTCTAGAGCCATATCTGCCAAGCCGATTCGTCGGTCAATTCGGCTACGATCAATTACATATGGGGAACGCCACTACCTGTCTGCAAGCCTGGGGCTATTTGATCGATGGAGCTAGGACATGGGGATATTACAATGCTAGGGGCACTAAAGCTATTCTCAATGCCAAACACCCCTGCTCATACAGGCCCATGTATGTTATACACATACTCAAATTTCTACACTTCGGCGAATACTTTCGTCGAGAATTTCCATCTAGTCCATAACTTTGCTAGCGACAAACGTACGAGATCTGGGACTCGTACTAGCTATCACTGAGAGATGCTGAGGACCAAGACCTTGCTGATGGACCTCTGGAAGCTTCCCTTGAGGGTCTTCTGGATGAGTTAAATGATCCATTAGACGTGTCATTGAAGACAAGAAAAGAAAAATCTCCCGCTAGAGGACTGAGCAAGAAGAGAAGAGCTGGAGAATCATCAACTCAGCCTGATCATCTTCCTTCTTCACCAAAGGCTACGGAGAGTAGAGTAAGAAAAGAGGGCCACAATAGCCACCACTGAACTGGCTAACACAAGGACGACATGATCCCAGTCAAAGCAGATGCACACTGGGACGTCTCCTGGGGGAGGAGAAATAACTCCTTCATCAGTTTCGAAGCAAAACAGAGCCATCCAAGAAGAATTTCTTGAAGAAGAAGAACCGGTGGCACCCCTACATCGGAAGCCCAGAAGGAAATTGCTGGCAACTAGAGCAGATCGTCCAAGTGTTGGTTCTTCCTCTACCCAGCATGAGACACCACCACCTTCGCAGCTAGATTTGCCACTTTTTTGAATTAGATTTTAATATTACTTTCGTATAATCATGTTTAACTGAAATTTGATATTGTTCTTTTTCATCTGCAGAGGTTACAGTGATGACCACTCCAATTCAAACTGCCCTACTGGATATGGTTCTTACTCCAGAACCAGCATTTATGAAGGATAGTGTTCCTATATCTGCAGTTGTTCTAGCTTCCACAGGAGTTATGATGTCATCTCCGAATCCTGGAGTTTTAGAATCTAAACACCTGGAGAAGGTTTTGCCTTCAACAGAATCTTAGGCAGGAGTTAAAAATCCTCCTTCTTAGATGGATAAAGTCGCAGATCCTCCTATTGCTCAAACTCCTACTCTTTCTCAAGAAGACCGAGAAATAATAGCGGCTCTGGAGGGATGTGATTTTGGAGATTTTCGAATGAAGATGATCTCACCATTGCTACTGAAGGTGAGCAAGCTTCAATAGAAGTTATATTGAACAAAGATGGATTGGCCGAAGAGGGAAAGACCACTGCTGCGGGTGAAGAGTACCCCATTGATAATGAAGGGAATTCAGGCCAGAGAACTGATGAACCCAAAGCTCCTGAAGAGATAAAGATTAGTCTGGAGCTTCTGAAGCAGCTAGGATTATTGAGAATCATAAAGCTGATACTCAGGGATTGAAACCCTAGAGATCAAACCCCAAAGAATAAGAAGACAAACACAATCGCTCTGCCCCTCCAAACAAAGTCAGGGGCTGGAAGCAGCCACTTCTTATCGGGCGGCTCGGAAGCTGGAAGCAGCCAAGCAGCAGTGTCTTAGAACACTATATCAAGGCTTCATATAGAAGCAGCCATGCCTCGTGAAATGCCATATGTACTGCTAGGTTCAGGTAAATTTTTAATTTTTATTTATCCTAATCCCTTTGATAATATTTTAACAATGATGTATGTTGATCGCAGAAGGACCTGTAGGAGCGACCAGCTCGACAATGGCTCCTTTGGACAGAGGAACCCAAGCAGGAGAAAGAGAGCTCATCCTAGATGCGTAAATTTGGGTCTCCTGATGCACAATCTAAAGTACCTCCAACTGCTATAGTAGTAGAAACTCGGGTGGAAGTGGTGGCCACTCCAGGCGCTCTAGCAACAAATAGATTTGTTGTGGCTTCTTTCACCAAAGTCTTCTATACATCTCTGAGGCCTCTAGTTCAAAGGGTGATGGAGAAGGATGATGTTCCTTTTACAACAGTCAAAAATCTTTTCATCTTATCTAATCAGAGGTATCCGCGATATGGGACATCGGGATCTGACCACCTACTTAGAGCATGTATTGGACGAGCTTGAGGAATCCATTAGAGCCTACAAGGACCTCAAAAGAGGGAATATTCAATAACTCGTGGATGCAAAATGTGAAGCCATGGCTCGTGAAGCTAAAATGAACAAAGCTAATTTTGAAGCTTTCTTGATGGCTTTCTCCCAACGCTCCACAGAGATGGACGTCCAAATTACTGAAGCAGCCTCTACTATAGAACATCATAAACTACAACTACAGAGAAAGAGAAAGAAGCTTTTATCTGGAAGTTGAAATTTCTCGGCTCCAAGAATGGCTCAAGGCAACTAAGCAACATATAGAAGAAGAAATCCAACTGTATCAAGCTGATGCAGGCCAGTTGGATATTTTGAAGCGTCAGAAAGATGACTTTGTTAGAATGCAGAATGAAGAATTAGCACGCCGGACAACTATGCACACTTTCGATCCAAAGTCTGGAAGGGTCCAAGCTAGACAACGGGTGCTTCATTACAGTATAGAAAGAGCCAAAGCTTTGAAGAAGCGGATCGAAGACCTCAGCACTCAGCCTCCAGAATAAAGCGATCCCAGTTGTTATTTTTATTTTTATTTTTTTGTTATACCTTTCATATGATGTATCTTTTTTTGAACATTATGAACATCATTAATGAAATAAAAATTTTGTGGTTCCATTACTTGTAGCATATCCTGTTAAAGATATAAGTAATAGAATAGAAAATATATTCAGAGGTACTGGACGTGACATATTTCTTTGTAGAAAATAACAATATTTATTATATCTGCTCAGGGGTGATGTGGAGTGGAAGAATATAATTCTTAAGATATCATTATTTTAATAGATGACTTTATCAGAGGTACGTGATAAGTTATTTGATATAGAAATAAAATCAGAGGTAATGTGGACATGAACACATTTTTCTATTGATGATCTTCAAGTCAGCTGGGACTCAAAGACAGGATATCATGTCTAAAATAACCAAGTTCTAAAAGACGATACCTATGATAAAATGATTTGACCAAGCTCCACTGGAGATTTTACTCGGATAGCTGAGAATTGTACAAAATTTAGAGAATATCTTATACATAGTATTCTTTAGAAATTTACCAGTGATAGGCATCATAGCGACTCGGCCATCCATACAAGTCAGTTGATAAGCTCCGTTTAAGAAAACTTTTCTTACAATGTAGAAACCTTCCCACTTTGCTTCGAACTTGCATTTACTCATATGCGTCATAGTCATAGGACGTCTGACAGTCAAGACTAATTCTCCTTTCTGAAATACTCATATTTTGACTTTACGGTTGAAGGCTTTTGATATGCGGGCTTGACATAACTCAATGTGTTGTTGAGCTAGGAGTCGTTTCTCGTCAAGCGCTTCAAGCTCCTGAAGTCTAAGACGATCATTGTTTTCTGTTGTGAGTTATTAGCAATAGCAATCCTTAGGGAAGGGATCTGAAGCTCTAATGGTAGAACAGCTTCGCACCCATACACCAAAGAGAAAGGTGTACAACCGGTTGGAGTGCGTATAGTAGTGGGATAAGCCCATAGATATTCTCCAAGTATTTTACTCCACTTTCTTTTATTGCTAGAAACGAATTTCTTAAGAAGTTTGATGATATTTTTGTTGAATGCTTCAGCCAAACCATTAGCTGCAGGATTGTAGGCCGTGGAAGCAACATTATTGATTATGTCATCATCAAAAAACTGAGTAAACTTTTGACTGATGAATTATAGTCCATTATCATGAATGATTCATCGAGGAATACCAAATCTGTATATCACATGATGTTTAATGAAGTTGATGATGCTACTGGTCTTGACTTCAGATAAAGGTCTGGCTTTCGCCCATTTTGAAAAGTTATCAGTTATAGCTAGTATAAACCGATGTCCTCTAGGTGAGGATGGATTGATATGACCAATGAAATCTATACCCCAAGCTTCAAAGGGCCATGATGCGGCAGTCGAGTGAAGGAACTCCGACGGTTGATGGATGAAGTCTGTTGGATTTGACAGGCTTGACATTTCTTGCATATTTAATGGCATCTGATACCATAGTGGCCCAATAGTAGCCCATATATCGGATACGATCTTGTAATTTAGGACCAGGCTGATATGTACCACATGCACCATCGTGATCTTCCCGTAGTATTTGTTTTGCTTCATCTTCCGCAAGAAAACGTAAGAGTAGACCATCAAATGTTTGTCGATAAAGGGTCTTGGAAGTATGATTGTGATAAAACCGGAGTGATCACCTACGGATTATTGTAGCTTCCTTAGAATCTTCAGGTAAAATATCATGTACCACGAAGTCAATGAAAGGAGCTCTTCAGTCTTTACTAATGACATTGATTTTAGTTGAATTACTGAACTCAATAGTTGAGTTATTCTCGATGCAAAATAACTCTCTGTTAGTGATGACAATGTCACGACCCGTGCCCTAGAGTTAGGGCACGAGAACGTAACAACGCCCAGCCTACGCCGCAGTGTCAGCGGTAGAACGCTGTCCTAGGTCTCAATGCATCTAACAGTATAAGACTAAACAGTTTATACTCCCCGAATGGAGGTGACATAGCAGAATGTAAACTCAATCACATCTAAGGTAGAGCATAAAGGAAGATAGATAAAACATGAAATCGAAAAAAGATACAACAGATAGAAGTCTAAGTGTCTAAGATACAAACTCAGAATACATCTCAAAACCCAAATACAGTAATCCATAAATACAACTCAAGATGACTGAAAATAAACTATAAGCAAAATCCTAGCTATCTATGCAACCTCTACTGTCTTCTCTAGGCTAGCAGGCAACCTCCAGGCTATCTGTAAAATTTATTAACAGGTCCAGTCAGGACAGGAGCGAGCACATTACATCTCAACAGTTCATAGCATGTTAGAAAATATAATCATGCAGTAAAGTAAGATACAGGTACTGAAAGAAATGCTGTATGTAAATAGAGAGAGAGCTGTAATAGAAATATCTACTATAAATAGAGAACTAACATGTGGCTAGTGAGTCAGAGTGCAATATAGACATGTAAATGGCATAGGAGATTCTGATAAGACACTATGGAAGAGATTCTGATAAGATACTACTTGGGTATTATTCACATGTCTACTTCTACTCTCCCGTACCCCCAATCGATACACAAGGATCCAACCAAGTTATGTTATGATTCCACGCAAAGCCCCCGAAGGGTGATACATGGATGTCCCAAAAATGGGGATTCTAGGAGATTCTGGGATTCCCAGTAAATGGGATAGGAGATTCTAGGAGACTCTGTGATCATAAGAGTATATGTCACAAGTGATCAAAGAACCTGTGAAACATAGTGATACGTCATGTAAGTGAAACGCACAGAACATGTAGTACCCGATGCTCCCTAAGGATAACATCTCAAGAAGGGATCCGTATAGTACCAATCTGTGTGACCAATGTGACAGTACAAGTAAAGTAACTTAATACAGGAAATAATTCTAAGCAGGATATGAAATGATCAGAGAATGTACTCGCCTGATATCCGAATGTCCAAGGTAAAGATACTGTCCGAGGAGAGGTGTCTGGCTCCTAATTAGAACAGCACAAGTCACAACATGTCCAGAAGGGTAATATAAAGCACTATAATGCATTCTACATGAATCTAGGTCAAACTAGGCCAAAGTCAACCCTTGGTCAACTCTGGTCAACTGCACTAGTCAAACTAGGTCAAACTAGGTCATGTCCTAATCCAGCAAGTCTTACTAGGCCTAACCAAGACTATCCTAGCAAGCACACATCAATACAAGGCTATACAAGCCAACATACACCCAACTCTATATAGCATGCAATTATTCAATACTCAAATAGGCAAGAATTCACATTGGATATACACTAGGTAATCTATTACTTTAAGCTATATATGTCTACACATATATACACATGCATATATTAGTATTCAACATTAGGACTATAATCATGGCATTTCAAATGGTTATATAAACTTATATATTACAACACAATATGCTAACATATATATAATATACATACATAGCTAAGTTAACTATATTCATAAATACTTATTTAAGAGACTATGTGTGTATATGTGAACATGGCAAAAGAGCAAGTGAGGGTTAAATGGGCATACATAGTGTATACATATCAAAGAGTGTTAAAGTGTAAGTGAACAATGTGTCAAGTGTGATAGTGTCAACATAGTGTAAGGGGGTACATGAGGTAATATAGGATTTGTGTTAACATAGAACATTACATCTCATTAACTTGTATATTGTATATATTACATCTATTATTACATTACATTCATGCTTGCATTCATTCATCATTTATTTATTCTCTTGCACCACTATATGCACCATACATTACATACTATGGAACCTACATATTCATTACAAGCCATACTTATACATGCTTACATTAGATAGGATACTTACACCTCATATATCATTTATTTAAACATTTACTCATGCTTACATTCTCTATTTAATTACATAATGTATATACATTAACATGGGTTAAAATCAAATAGAACATTATATTACACACAAGGGTGCACAAAATGCATATGCCGAATAGTAACTCCTACTAATAATCAATACTGTACCATCTCAGTATGAAATAAAATCTAGGATTAAAGTATATTATAGATCTATGTGTTAGCTTTCTGAAACTTCAAACGGATCGCGTTTTCGTTTCCGAAAACTCCCGGAATCGCGAAAACACCGAGAACGCGTTTGTCTTTCGTACAGCTGACACTCAAATAATTCTCCAGAAAGTTACAGAAAGAATTAGACTATTAATACATGTTTTTGCAAAGCTAACTTCAATACGCTTCTTTTAAAAAAAACGAAAGATTAAACCGAGCTTTGAACTAGAAGTTATGACATTTCTAAGTTAGGGCTGAAATTAAAAACGTGGATAAAAATCATGACGGATTTGGGTAGTTTGAGACAAAAGAACACAAGTATATAACATAATATATCAAGAACTCACTCACTACACTAATATATATATGAGACACTATAGAACACATCTCCAATACAAAATATGAGATTAAACATGTAATAATTCATTCATACATAACAACAACACATAGTGTGTCCAAATTTGGGATTTTCCCACATGGACACAACCACAACACAAAGGACACTCCTATGACCTCCAAAATGGACACGAAATGGACACAAATGGAGATACAACCATAGGGGTCATTCCTATGGATTCAAAATAGACCTATATGTATGAGAAAATAAAAGGAGAAGGGATTTATACCTCCCGGTAGATCGAATCGAAGAAAAGCCTTCCCGGAGCGACACCGACACGTAGAGATTCCAAAAAGACACGAACGAGCTCCGAATCCTCCCAAACTTGGGTAGCTTCCTCCTTGGCTAGAATGGAGAAGGAAAGAAGAAGATTTGATGGTGAAATGGAAGGATTTAGTGGAGAAATTGCTAGGGATTGCTCTCTAGGAATTTGGGGAAGAACAAGAGAGAGAGTGTGGATGAGAATAACGAAATGAACTTGAGCCTATCCTCTCCCAAAGTGGCTGGCCATATGGGGCTATTTGTCCTATTATGGTAAGGTCCAAAATGCCCCCACTCACCTATTCTATGAGTATTAGAAAAGGACTAATTGGTTGGGGCTAAATTAATCATTCTAAAGTCTCTAATCACACTAACCTTATCCATAATAATTAGTCTAACCTCTAACTAAAATATTTCTATCATGTGGACTAAAATTAATATCATGTGGGCCATGCCTAACTAGTGTGTGGGTCCCACTAGAGTCAAACTACCGCCGGGTCCCCGTTACAAGTCGGATTGAGTTGAAATTCGAACCCGACTCAAATAACCCCAAAACAATATCATAAATAATAAAATAATATTAAAATAATTCAAAGAGGTCAAATGCAAAAATATCCTTAGGCCAAAAATGATATTAAAATATCATAATCACATGGTTAGGCTCTAGGTCAAACAGTCTCTAGGGTTTCACTAGCAAAACGTCAAAACCACAAGTCATTGATTTAAATAATTTTAAAATAATTTAAAATCACCAAAAATCATATCATGAATTAAATATTATTATTAAAATAATTATAAACACAAAATTTCAAAATTACCCTTATTTGGGAAACTGGGTGCTACAGACAATCATCTGTTGCCTTTTCACTGGGATTGCTAATATGGCTGCCGCTTCATGATATGGGACGAGATCCTAGTGTCGAACTTCATATGTGTCTATAACCTGATTGACAATCACTTTAGACTCTCCATATACTTCAAGATATTAAATATCCAATTGTTTAGCCAATTAGAGACCGATGAGCAGAGCGTTGTATTTAGCCATGTTATTGGAACACGACTCGTCTAAAGAATAAGCTCTTTGAGTAGCTAATCTTTCTAGCGATACGAGAACGATTCCAACTCTAGGGACAATGTCACCTTTTGGTTTGATTCTGGATGCACCGTCAAAGAATAGACGCCAGACATGAATTTCTTCTGAAATCATGTTGGATTCTAAAGTTTCATCCGGAATCTCGTCATAGAGTTTAGACATCTCCGGAATTGGATGAGACGCAAGGAAGTCAGCTAAGGCTTGACCCCTAACAGACTTTTGTGGGACATAGACCATATCATATTGTGCTAACAATATGGCCCATGTTGTAAGTCTGGAATTGAGTGTGTTGAGCTTCTTCATCAAGACCCGGAGAGGGTTAACTCTGGAAATAACATGAATAATTTGGCCGATGATGTAATGTCTCGTCTTTTGAAAAGAAACATCAAAACTAGACATTCTTTTTCTACTGAGCTGTATCGATGTTCAGCTCTGATCATTGTATGGATTAGATAATGGATAGCTTGCTCATGACCTTCTTTTTCCTTCTGATTTAGTAAGGCACCCAATGAATGATCCATTGCTCGAACATACATGAGGAAGGGTATTCCTGAGACTGGAGGCAGTAGAACTGGAGGGTTCATCAAGTGTCGCTTTATATCTTCAAATGCTTGCTATTATTCTTCAGTTCAGATAAAAGACACACCTTTCTTCATGAGTTGAGTGAACAGTCTACTACATCCAGAGAGATTTGAGATGAATCTCCTGATGTACGCAAGCCATCCCTGGAATCCTCGTAGCTCTTTTAAGTTATGTGGAGGATGAAACTCTTGAATGGCTTTGATTTTCTAAGGGTTAACATGTATACCTTTGGAGGTAATAACGAATCCGAGAAATTTTCCCCTAGAAACTCCCAGGAATGATTTGGTGGGACTCATCTTGAGTTGATGTTGGCACATTAGATCGAATATAGTTCTCAAGTATTGGATGTGGTCTTCCTTTAGATGACTTTTGATAGCAATATCATTTATATAGCATTCAACTATCTTCAACAAATAATCACGAACGATAGTACTCATAGCCCGCTGATAAGTTGCACTAACATTTTTAAGATCAAACGGCATGAAAGTGTAGCAATAGACTTCGAGAGGAGTGCGAAAAGATGTATGTTTCTCATCTTTTGGATGCATCTTGATTTGATTATATCCTGAGAATCCATCCATAAAAGACATTCATTCAAATTCGCAAGTATTGTCGATCATGACATCAGTGATCGGAAGAGAAAATTCATCATTGGGACAAGCTTTATTAAGGTCTCTGAAGTCGATACAGACTTGGATCTTCCCTGTTTTCTTCATAACTGGGACAACATTAGCCACCCAGACAGGATGTTGTCCTTCTCTAACAAAGCCACGGGCGATGAGCTTCTTAACTTCAGCTTTTATGGCGTCATCATGTCAGGTCAGAATCGACATTGTTGTTGCTTGACTGGCCTTGCATTCGGCAGAATGTTGAGCTTTTGGGTAGCGATCTGGGGATCCAATCCTGGTATGTCTTCATAGCTCCAGGCAAATACATCAATGTATTTCCTAATAAGTTGAATCAATTCTTGTTTATCTGCTTCAGGGAGGCTTTTGCTGATAAAGATTGGTCTTGGGAAGGCTTCGTCTCCAACATCGACTTGAACCAACTGATCTTTGGTAGGCTGCTCACGTTGCTCAAAGCGAATCTCCCATTGAGTATCCATCCTTTGTGTCCAAGGATTAGATTCAGGAGCTTCGGCAAAGTCTTCATCATCTTTCGAGAACTTGGCAGTTACCATATTGGAAGATAGAGTCACTCGATGGACGTGTCCTACGCTGGTATCTAAATCCCATAAAACAGAGTCAGAAGAGTTAGATCGTTCTTCTTTATCAAATTCGGGGGCTTCTGGAGTCGGAATTGGAGAGGTATAACACAATCCCCGCTTTGTTTTGCTGTAATATTGTTGTGACTTTCCTTTTGGAGCAGAGATACGAATAGGAGTTCACCTTCCCTTACCACTATTGAGACCATCTTTAAAATTATAGTCCATCTTTTGAATGATATCTTTTGATTATTGACTATAACGACATAGTTGAAGTCTTCCGTTATCGTAATTTTTTTCTTCGCTATCAGGCATGATCTTATGTTCTGTTCCTTAACTAAAAAGTATAAGAAATTCATCTTTCTTTCTGGAAGGAACTAAGAAGAAGGAGTCTTGTATTGGTTCGAGCAATACTTCATCTTGGAGAGGTTGAACTGCTCCTATTATAAGTGGTTTGAAGTTATATAACATTTCTAAATAACATCGAGTATAATAAAAGACATCAGCATACTGTAAAGGAGATGCTACTTTATTGATTTGTACATCATCATTTACGATAGGATTCTTGGCCTTAACAGAAGGTTTAGTAAGGTTGATAACCAGAGGAGGAGAAGGAGAATGTTTGTTACGATGAAGGTCGATAACAAGAGGCTCAGAAGAGGTGAGCTCCTTCAATTCCATTTTTACTGCAGGGGCCTATTTGTCATGAGAGGAAAGATGGATAGTCAATGTTTGAGAAGAAGATGGACGAGTAGTACGTCCTTTGACTGGGATTATGAGAACATCATCTGAGGTGTCTTTTTGATCTTCCTCACTATCCATCACCAACATAACCTTCATGAACTCTTCCTTGTACATCCGAGAATCAGTATAATATGCTTCAATGCCCCTGAAAGGATTTAGGTCAGCTACTTCCTTCTGGACTTCTCCATTGACGTCTACATATTTGAAGCATTGGTGGAGAGTGGATGGTACAATGTTATGCTCATGTAGAAAGGGTCTTTCCAACAAAGCATTATAAGAGCTATGATTATCGATCACGTAGAAAGTAACCTTTGTACGAAGATTGCCTATTTGAACTTTCATGCGAATCTTCCCCAAAGGTTCACTTCTTACAGAATTAAATCCTAAGATTATCGTGATGGTTGTTGAAATATTATGTACAGGAATCTTTAATGCATCTAATAGAGTCTTCGGCATAATACTGAGTGCACACCCAGGGTCGATCAAGATGCGATCAACCTTCATGGTTTCGACATATCCCGTGAAGTAGAGAGGTCGGTCATGACGATTATCTTCCAGCTACATATTATCATGTGTAAAGGTAATGTTGGGCATCAGCTCCATCACACTATGACAATGAAAGCAGGTTACAACCTCCTCCTCTGGCTTCTTGAGGAGTGTTAGACAAGTATCAGCTTGCATCAAAGCTTCACTCAATGTTTCTCGAGTTTCCTTGGAGAGACGCAGTAGCTCAAAAATTGATAACCTTGCCGGGTATTAGCCAGCTGAGCCAGTATATCAAAATTATACGGCTTCTTGAGTCCTAGTGGTGGAGTCTTCTTTAATACATTATCTAAGCGGACAGGTTGTTTTCCTTTGTCAGCTGTCGTCGGTTTGGGAGGAGTTGATTCCAGTGGAGGCGATAAAACTGATGGAATATTGACAGAAGGAGAAGATGATGCTCGAGGTGTCACGCCCCGATCCCGCAGAGTCCTTTCGTCCTCGCTTCGGACTCTTTGGGACCGTTAGTCCTCGCTAAGGCGTGATGCCGTACAAAAGTTACGCTTGCACAAGGCCGAGACCTGAAGCAAGATAAGATAGACAATATTGACAATATGCAGTAGAACGTATCGCATATAATTGAAGCAGCAGCGGACATATTTCAGAATACATGCATTGAACACAATGGTAACAAGAAACAATTCTCTTTATTGATTTCATTTGAACAGATTACAAGCTCTCGATTCTCTCTGATAAAATGTTACAATCTTTTAGAACTTTACAGATTACAATGATCCCGTTCCCATACATTACATCCCTTTATATACAAAACCAACTCTTGCAACAGATGTCATCTTTTGGCATCTCTTCTGATTTTTGGCTCCTGAGGATGAGGCTCGGGCTATCGCTTTGGACTATCCTTCTCGATGCATAGTGCACCTGCATGCAGGCTGATGGTGGGTCAGTATATCAGCATACTGGTGATTGTGAACAAAGAGCTACATTTGTCTGAAACGATCACTGTTTATTTAGTGAGAAAACGTTTCTTGTGATGTGATCTTGCTACTCTTTACCTATGTTCATTTCATGCATACAGAGTCAGTTTACATCTCTTTTGAAAACACCTCTTTGAAAAGCCACAGTTCATTTCATTTCAAGTATACAAGGGACTAATCAATTCTAGCACGATGACTATTCATTTCATGTGCAGTGCGCAGCGTGTTTCATGAGTATATCATTTCTTTTGTTCGAGCAACTGTTAGGGTCAATGACAAGCATGATACAATATCTTTTCTTTTGTGGAACATGGCATAGATAAATCTTTGCAAGCAATTCATGTCAAAGACTTAAGCAGTACATATGTATCACTTTTAAGTGATTCTTACCGTAGCCGACCGTCCATCCCTGCACATGATAAGGATTAGCATAAACATGATAAAACTATCATTTTCTATATGATCTAAACTCTTGAGGCACACTTGATCTATTGGCGATTATTCATTTAAGTCCGTCAGATAACAAAGCCGAAGCCCCCAGATAACAGAGCCGAAGCCCCCAGATAATAGAGCCGAAGGCCCCAGATAACAGAGCCGAAGCCCCCAGATAATAGAGTCGAAGCTCCCAGATAATAGAGCCGAAGCCTCCAGATAATATAGCCAAAGCCCCCAGATAACATATCGGCACCCATTTTCACATGGATGCCCTCTGCGATAGACATACCGACACCCATTTTCACATGGTTGCCCTCTGTGTTAGACATACCGACACCCATTTTCATATGGATGCCCTCTGCGTTAGACATACCGACACCCATTTTTACATGGATGCCCTCTGTGTTAGACATACCGACACCCATTTTCACATGGATGCCCTCTGCGTGATTCTTCTCTTTTCTTTGATTCAGAGCCGAAGCTCCTATATGTTTTATCTCTTCTTTTTAGCAAGGCAACAGTTATTGGATTAAGGCACATCTCTACTTTAGCATGCATAACAAGGAGTCATATTCGGGATAATATTTATTCATTGGCATGGTAGGCATCATAGCGTTTCCTATTTGCAAGCAAGCAGTTCTACTTCTTATACATGCAGATTATCTAGTTTCTTGTACTAGCAAGGCAACAAGTCTTCTTATTAGCATACAGATTAATTCTTTCTTTAGCATACAGGTTCTCTCTTTTCTTGTTCTTAGCATGGCAACATGTGAAATCTCTTAAAGCATACTCGATGATTTACCATCTTGTTATTAACAAAAGCATTCAATCAAAAACTCAGATTCTTAAGGCGTAAGCGAATCAGCAAATGAGACTTCGTCCACTCACCCAGATTAATCGTCTTCTGTTGCAGAGCCAGTAATCCGATCTTTCTGTCTATCTAGTACCTTTGCGGAGCGGGGCACTACATAATTACCCACCGAAAAGAAGTTTCATCCTCGAAACTTAAGGAGAAACACACGATATCCTTAGCAGCGATAGTCCTCATCCTTCGCCATCATCAATCCATGAAATCATAATTCAGATCGTATCAAGTCTCTTGTTCAATCAAGCATTTCAATCTCAATCTATTAAATCGATAAAACATATGCCGGCATCATAAAAATATTTACGGACTTATTGTATGGAACGTTCATCTCATTGATGATATCGAGCAGGCAAGGAATTCTCAATCGGAGGAACATGTACGAATTCAATTGAATAAAAATTGGCCAGAGGATCGTGTTGCTCTGATACCATTCTGTCACGCCCCGATCTCGCAGAGTCCTTTCGTCCTCGCTTCGGGCTCTTTGGGATCGTTAGTCCTCGCTAAGACGTGATGCCGTGCAAGCCTAAGTTGCGCTTGCACAAGGCCGAGACCTGAAGCAAGACAAGATTGACAATACGCAGCGGAACGTATCGCAGATAATTGAAGCAGCAGCGAACATATTTCAGAATACAAGCACTGAACACAATGGTAACAAGAAATAATTCTCTTTATTGATTTTATTTGAACAGATTACAAGCTCTCGATTCTCTTTGATACAATGTTACAATCTCTCAGAACTTTACAGATTACAATGATCTCGTTCCCATACATTACATTCCTTTATATACAAAACCAACTCTTGCAACAGATGTCATCTTTTGGCATCTCTTCTGATTTCTGGCTCCTGAGGATGAGGCTCGGGCTATCGCTTTGGACTATCCTTCTCGATGCATAGTGCACCTGCATGCAGACTGATGGTGGGTCAGTATATCAGCATACTGGTGATTGTGAACAAAGAGCTACATTTGTCTGAAACGATCACTGTTCATTTAGTGAGAAAATATTTTTTGTGATGTGATCTTGCTACTCTTTACCTATGTTCATTTCATGCATACAGAGTCAGTTTACATCTCTTTTGAAAATACCTCTTTGAAAAGCCACAGTTCATTTCATTTCAAGCATACAAGGGACTAATCAATTCTAGCACGATGACTATTCATTTCATGTGCAGTGCGCAGCGTGTTTCATGAGTATATCATTTCTTTTGTTCGAGCAACTGTTAGGTCAATGACAAGCATGATACAATATCTTTTCTTTTGTGGAACATGGCATAGATAAATCTCTGCAAGCAATTCATGTCAAAGACTTAAGCAGTACATATGTATCACTTTTAAGTGATTCTTACCGTAGCTGACCGTCCATCCCTGCACATGACAAGGATTAGCAGAAACATGATAAAACCATCATTTTCTGTATGATCTAAACGCTTGAGGCACACTTGATCTATTGGCGATTATTCATTTAAGTCCGTCAGATAACAGAGCCGAAGCCCCCAGATAACAGAGCCGAAGCCCCCAGATAATAGAGCCGAAGCCCCCAGATAACAGAGCCGAAGCCCCCAGATAATAGAGCCGAAGCTCCCAGATAATAGAGCCGAAGCCCCCATATAATAGAGCCGAAGCCCCCAGATAACATACCAGCACCCATTTTTACATGGATGCCCTCTGCGATAGACATACCGACACCTATTTTCACATGGATGCCCTCTGTGTTAGACATACCGACACCCATTTTCACATGGATGCCCTCTGCGTTAGACATACCGACACCCATTTTCACATAGATGCCCTCTGTGTTAGACATACCGACACCCATTTTCACATGGATGCCCTCTGTGTTAGACATACCGACACCCATTTTCACATGGATGCCCTCTGCATGATTCTTCTCTTTTCTTTGATTCAGAGCTGAAGCTCCTATATGTTTTATCTCTTCTTTTTAGCAAGGCAACAGTTATTGGATTAAGGCACATCTCTACTTTAGCATGCATAACAAGGAGTCATATTCGGGATAATATTTATTCATTGGCTTGGCAGGCATCATAGCGTTTCCTATTTGCAAGCAAGCAGTTCTACTTCTTATACATGCAGATTATCTAGTTTCTTGTACTAGCAAGACAACAAGTCTTCTTATTAGCATACAGATTAATTCTTTCTTTAGCATACAGGTTCTCTCTTTTCTTGTTCTTAGCATAGCAACATGTGAAATCTCTTAAAGCATACTCGATGATTTACCATCTTGTTATTAACAAAAGCATTCAATCAAAAACTTAGATTCTTAAGGCGTAAGCGAATCAGCAAATGAGACTTCGTCCACTCACCCCGATTAATCGTCTTCTGTTGCAGAGCCAGCAATCCGATCTTTCTGTCTATCTAGTGCCTTCGCGGAGCCGGGCACTACACGAGGAGCCTCCGGAGCTGGAGCAGGGCTCTCTTGACCTTCTGAATAGTATCTCAGGTAAAGTCTCCCAGACATGGTACCAATTAAGGCTTCTTCTTCGGATACAAGTTCGAAGGATACCATATTGTAACTCTTTGCCTGGATCTTGCTTTCGGAAGGTTACTTTTGGCAAGATGACGAGTTTGTCTAGTAACCCAAACCAACACGAGATTGGTTGTGTGAAAGGTATAGAGAAAGAGGTATAGGAGATCCTTTTTCATGATTCAGGCCGGGTGCCTTTTGTAGATCATATCCCATCTTCTTCATGAGTTCGTGGGATTGTTGACTATATATATAGAAGGCTGGTTGATAATTGGTTTCTAGCTTTGGCAACGTTGTCTCAGAAGAAGAATAAGAAGAAGGGTCTGCCGCCGAGGTGAACATGGCAGTTAAAGGTGGAGGACAATGTTCACCCAATGAAGTCATGTGACATGACTTGTATTTGGTTGCTTTCTTGGACCTTGAAGAAGGTGCTTCAAAGGCAGCCACCAAATCAGGATGGATCCATATAACCTTCCTTTTATTAGTAGATAGAGAAACAAGACCATCAGTTCGTGCAGGTGGGAGATTAACAATACTAAAGTAGTTCTCGGAATGGAAATGATGTCGTCCTGCACAAGTTGAGCAGGAAAATTGCTAAACTGTAGAGAGATAACGTTAGCCGTTATAGCCTTTTCGTCTTGTTGGAGAGTAATTGCACCAAAATTAACCATCTCCTGGATCTGGTCTTTAAGCACATAACATGCTCGAGTCGGATGTCCAATAAACCTGTGGTAAACATAATATTTAGGGTGGTCAGCTTTACCTACTTCCTCTGGCTATTTTGCCTCCAACAGATGAAGTTTATTGCTCTTGATCAAGCAATCAAAGATGCTCATGACATCATTTTCATCAAAGGAGTATTCTCTTTTCGGACATGGTGCTCTCTGTGGTGGTGCCGTTGGAGTAGGTGTTGATTGACCTATATTGACGGCTAGAATTTCTTTACCTGTGACATTGATAGCCAAAGTCTCTTTACCCTTGCGGTTGTTCTGACAGCCACCATTATTTGATGTAGCATGTTCATCTTTGTCAAGATTAGGCATTTGAATAACTAATTGTTTGAGCTTATCAGCACTTTCTTTTGCCGCTTTAGCATTCACTATGAATGAAGGCCAATCTTGGAACTGCGTCGATCCAGTCAATATGATGATTATAGGCAACAGGTTTTATTTGCAAGTGTTTATAGTCAAAGCATCTGGAGTTTCGAGAGGCATTTTGAGTGCCTCACGGTAAAATTGTTTAATGTACCGTTCGGTTGTTTCATTGTGTCGCTGTTTAATTTTAGTGAGAGCGGACATAGTCATGTCACTTGTTCCCTCATAAAATCGTTCCAGGAATATTTGTTTGAATCCGAAGAAAGAGGTTATACGACCATCTGGCAAACTGCGGTACCAGTCGTAAGCTGCACCAGCTAAGCATCCGATGAACATCCTAGTGAGTAGAGCATCGTTTAGCTATAGTTTATCATTCATCACCTCAAAGTTATTGAGGTACTGACTTGGAGATGTGCTACCATCAAACAACATAATAGTAGGGGGTTTATATTTGGGAGGAAATTGGACTTCCTTCCACTCTGTAGGATAAGGCTGCTTGATCCAAAGTTTCTGTAAGCCGTCTTTCTGCTTGAAGGCTTCAAATTGAGTACGTAAAAGTTTTATGGCCTCATTGGTATCTCCCGATGATTGTGGAGCAGTGGACTGATTTGATATGTTAGGAGGGGGTACTGCATGATAAGTACCACCTCCAATACCAGATTGACTTGGAATAGCCTGCACTGGTATGGAAGCGGTGTGAGAAGACTGTACCCCCAGACCGGTGTTGACGGGAGCTGATGTCGTTACAGGTTCTTAGATCGGAATTAGATTCACAACTGGTGGAACCATATGTTGTGTCATAATTACAGCATGCATGTTTGTCATCATTTCAACCATGCTCTTCAAACTAATCTCTAAAGCAGCAATTCTCTGCTCTTGACTATTAGAACTGGAAGCATCTTGATCTTCTGTGACAACATAAGCAGTCACTTCTCTAGCTATCGAAGATGAGCTAGTAGAAAAGATGGTCCATTCAGAACTTTCACTATTAGCATAAAAGTCATATAAGGAACTACCCCCAGGATAAGTGATAGGGATATCCTTTTGACTGAAGGTATCTTGGTTGGAATCAGGAAGATTCCTTTGACCGATTGTTTCTTGGTCGGAAGGAAGATTCCTTTGACCGATTGTTTCTTGGTCGGAAAGAAGATTCCTTTGACCGATTGTTTCTTGGTCGGAAGGAAGATTCCTTTAACCGATTGTTTCTCGGCTTCTTGATCTGGCATATTGGTATACTCCTTCGTCGGCTTCATGAATTCGATCTAAGTATTATTGACTGGGATTGTGGGATGCATTGCGTCTCGAATGCTTTCCACCCCTAGTGCTTCGAGACGTCATGTTGACAGAGGCATACAACAATTCGTCTTTATCCACTATCATCGGTTGAGGAATCTGAGAGTAATTCAGACGGTCGAAGACAGACCGTTTAGCTGATTGACAACAACATTTGATAACTACCTCATGGTGATGGTTACAGTGATGTTCTTGGGGATGCATTATAGATGGTTGAGACAGATTTGTGATCTTTCGCTCTGTTTAAGAAGTTCACGAAGATTGGTTACAACAACAGGATGAGAAGAAGTCAAAGGAACATATTCTTTAATGATATTAGGAATATGATTTCGACTCTTGAGATGTCTCATTCCTTGAGTGTACAAGGAAGTGCTGAGTTGGTTAGCATAGGTATAGGGGTTCTTGACTTTAGTAGTCTGCTTCTGGCGCAACTTAGCCACTGGCGCAGGATGTTTACATTTTGCTGAAGTAGGTGTTGACTGGCGCTTGTTGAGATAGGTGCACAGGTCAGATAGGTCTGCTACTTGTGTATCTGTCTAAGACACTAGCAGCCTACCCTGCTTGGATCTTGAGAAGCGCATGGTTCGAAGATCCGAAGTTGCATTCTTTGGATTTGGCAGAATCCATTTTTGTGTTGCACAACCTGTTCTTATGTGACTGGCCTGGCGCAACTGGGTAACAAAAAGTTCATTTTGAATACAACTAACTTTCTTAGCAGAGATTTGATTGTCTCTGTTCAGAGGAGTAGAGTTCCTGCTGAAAAGAGCTTTTACACTGACTGGAACATAGGTGCCACCAGAGATGCTTTCTACCAAGTCAAGGACCGGGGAAGAATTAGAAAAGGGCAAATGACACTTTCCTTTATTCGGTGACGAGGCTGGAATAGGTGTGTTCCTTGCCAAGTTCAAATTTAGAGAAAGAGTAGCTAAAGAGCGTTTCCCTTTGTTTTATGGCTGAGAGGCCACGGGCGCAAGTTGTGCAGGTTGGGAAAAGGCCAAAGGGTGCTTCCCTTTGTTCTGTCTAGAACTCTCGCTAGATAGGTTCTTCTCTGAGTTTAGAACTGGAGAAAATGAGGGAGTAGCCAAAAGGTGTTTCCCTTTATTCAGAGCCGAAGAGGCAATAGGCGCAGGTTGCGCAGGGATAGTGGTTGACAGAGAGACAGTGCGCAGGTTGCGCAGGAACAATGGTTGGCAGAGAGGCAGTCTGCGCAGGATGCGCAGTAGCAATGGTTGGCAGAGAGGACTTAGGAGTCCACACAGTCCACACAGTATGCGCCTTGCTCTTTGCTGTGTTGTCATTGTTTTCTGAGAAATACCAGGAACTGTAATAGTTTTGCCTTGTACAAGTGCAATCTAGACTTGTACGACATCACGTCCAGTGGCTAGTTTTCGATCCTCCAGCATCGGGACGTGACAGTCGCAACCCATCTCCACATCAATTTGTACACAAGTAATATCCGCCCGAAATTTCCTTCCAACCGGATGGGGAAAAAAATTCCAAGCATTGTGCTGAATCAACATGCTCCTCCCGACCCCAAAATTTATACTCCTGCCACCAAACTCTATCCACCATAATTTGATGATTAAGCCGTGGTTAACCATAAATTCATTTTTCCCCATTGCTAATGACCTTGATCAGTACTTGCTTTAATCAAGCTCTTTCTTGCAAAATAATTTTATATGCTACAGAAAAGTTGTTATCCACATGTTGGATCCAATAATCCCCCCAAGCTACTTGTTATTCATCCATTTTGACCATAAAGATAATCCCTCCACAAATTTTCAAGCCAACTTTAATGTCGCAATATCACGAATAGTTGCTAGAGATTTGAGCCCCACTCCTCTTCCATCTTAGGCCTACATAAATCTTCCCATGCAATCTGATGAACTCCTCCTCTCCAAATAAAGTTCGCACACGCTTTTTCAATACTGTGGATAGTAGCAATTGGCAACAATATAGTTTGTAGCGAGAACATGGAAACTGAAGTGATCAACGACGTCACCAATTCAATACGACCCCCCGAATGATAAGGTCCGAGCATGCCAACCCTCTATCTCGTAATTGATGGAGAGTGGAACTCCAAGGTATTTTATCGAAAGTTGATGTCTCTCAATTTGCAACACCTCAATCAACCGGTCCTAGTTAGAGCAGTGTGAATTCAAATAAGCTTTACTGCTGTCTCTATTTAATTTGAGATCGGACAACCACCTAAATTCCTCTATAATGACAATAAAGGCACTACAAGAAAAAATGCTTTTCTTGACGGATTTTTCCCGTCAATGAATGAGTATCCTGACGGTTGCGGATCCGTCAAGTAGGCCGGAGTCAAGAAAATATCCCTCCTTTTCTTGACGGTCGCTGGTATGGCTTTTCTTGACGATTTTTGACCGTCATATGAAGTAGCTTTCTTCACTGTTTTTAGCCGTCAAAATAGCAGTTTTTATAAACCGTCAATATAGGCAAAAACTTTTCTTGACTTCGCCCTAGATGACGGTATTAGCCATCAAGAAAAGTCCTTCTGCTGGATTGAGTTAATTATTGATGTTTGATAACCGTCAAGAGAAGCTGAAGTCAAAATTTTATTTATAATTATATATAATGAATCAAACACACACATAATATCAATAATCCAGAAGATATACATACATCAATAACTATAAACCCCAAATTTTATATTATTAAACTGTATATTGTTGATACACCACAACTTCCAACACATCCAACGTACGTCCAACCAGAAACATTCAACATTTGTCCAACCACAAACATATCCAACAAAAGTATGTACTTTCCATACATCTTAAACATCCAAAACTGATAATTATACAAATAAAACAAAAATAGGTAGCAAACCCGACCGGAGCACATCCCTCCCATATTCACAGCACCTTCATTTTCCATGTAGTTCCTATAAGAAGAAGGGAAATAAATTTAATCATTTATGTGCTCATGTTTGTATAGATTGATAATTGAGAACAAAATGAAATGACCACAAGTATCACCTATTTTTTTAAGCTAGTCTAGAGAAACTAAAGAAAGTGATAGAGTGATTAATACATGCATTACTGATATATTGATATATTGACAGTCTAGAGAAACAAAATGAAATGACCACAATAATCATCCTTTTGTTTTGAATACATGCATCACTGATATATTGACAGGAGTGATTAATATTGTGGGAAAGGTATTTAACTTGAAGTAAACAAGCTACATGTGTTCTTTTGTACACCTATAGGAACTACACAGCAACAAGGCAAGCAGGAGGAGCCCAACAATGTAAGATCCAACCTCCAAATATATGCTTGTAAATATTAATACAGTAAAAGAAGCTTCAATACTCCCAATTGCAGCTGAGGACATATCTATAGTAAAGAGCTTTATGAAAAGACAACATAACTCACAAAACGGACATATAAGGAACTGGTAGATGCCTGCATTTAAGGAAATCGAATACGACCACTAAAATGTATTCTCAATCCTCATTATAATGCCCACAATGAGAATATCGAGAGACTTGATATCGTTTCATTTTCTTGTCGTGGTGAGAAGCACTCAACACTAACACACCCAATTTCAATAGTATAGATGTACCTCGATTTCACTGTTTGACCGCATCAAGTCGAAGTCCCTTAAAATGAAGAATGTATCATTGAGCAAATATATGTCCTCTCATAACCCAGTCAACCACCTTCCCACAAAGGGCTAAAAAGACTGAACCAATATAGCCCCATGCATCCTGTAAGAAGAAACCCCACCAACCAAATTATATAATTAAGATATGGTAGGGTTAGGGTTACCATTACCAACCCAAAGCAACCTATGTGACCTCCTTTCCCTTTTTTGTTCATGGATCTTCAAATCCTTATAACTTTATGATGGTCCTATGCATCTTTTAACGTAAAGAGGGGGAAACAGTGAGAAAGAAAAGTCTGGCAAGTCCATACTCTTGTGTATATATATATATATATATATATATATATATATATATATATATATATATATATATATTAAAAAAAAAATATATATATATATATATATATATATATATATATATATATATATATATATATATGAGTATATGATATTTCCACATTTTCTGTTGCATATACATATTTACTAGTAGAAAAAAAAACCCTCAATTGTTGATTTATTAGACGACTCGGATATTTGGGTAGAGTCCCTCAATATACTATCAAATCAGGTTTTTATCCATGTTATAATTCCATTGCAAGTATTAATTATCATTAAAGTATACAATTTGGTATGTAAACATCTCAAGTTCAATGACAATACATTTTACATGCTTGTCAGTGCATGTGTTTCTTTATAATAGCATCTCTTTTTAAGAGGGCCTGCTGACCCAAAAAATTTGAGAAGAATGCTTAAACTGACCTCTACAGATCTAGTTAGTTCCTATTGCAAGAGAAATTTTTCCTTGTTTTCATAGTCATAGCCCTAGGTTCAATCTGTACACAAGGGTCATATATGCAATTACCCAAATACAAAAGTATAATTATTTTATACTCTTGGAATCACTGACACTCCAAATATCGGTGTCGTCTCTCTGTTGCGTTACCGGGCACCTATTTGAGATGGCACAAAGACTCCAAAATACACTCGGACCTGCCAAAATTAATGTTGTACCTGTACAGTTGCCATGTTTCTATTGTTTTGTGCCATTTTAGTGCTTGTATAACAGAGTTTCTTCCTCCGTTTCATGCAACTATAGTCTGACCACCACTTATTCAAGGCATATATTGCATACAGTAACCGCTGCTACATACAGTTATACTTCCTCCAAACTAACTACAGATTAGATGCGGCAACCCATGCTATTGACACTTAGACTTCCCTCTGAACCAACTAAAGATCCCAAGGCATAGCAGTCCTCTACTACCCATGTCATATGCAACATATATTAAGTTTCATCTTGCCAACAACCTTCACATAGTATATGCTATATAGAAATCTCTCCATGAAGCTGAGACCAGTATCTCGTGACTGATACACTACCTCAAGGATCACACAGTTGATCATATTTGATGATCTGCTGTCCATGAGATGGTAAGACCGTCTATATAAAGCCATACAAGCATCTTATGCTTGTGAAGTAAACTTACCTTCATTATTTGCTAATTGCTATACTAATTGTTGTTATCTTGAATAGCCCAGGACAGCTACCTATTGATTACCCTCTTTTCTTCACTGATAGCAGATGCTTAACAGTGTAAAATGTAATATGGATTTTTCATTGTCTTGGGCTTACAACTCTTAACATAATTTCAACTATTTTAGGAGGGGACAAATGATCTGATGCGACAGTCTCAGATTTTTCAGTACGCAAATGGAAAAGACCATCCACCAACTGCCATTGATCTTGACAAGTCCATGTTGGACGACTTGTTCTTCAATCAAACTCCCAGCAAAGTATCTTAACTGGTTTTGTGAGCTTAATTACTTTAATGATAATTAATACTTGCAATGGAAAAATATTTTGAATGATAGATGAATTACTCACATTGCCACCTGGGCCATTGATGTATAAATGCAACTTTTTTGATGTTTCGATGCTGTCTAGGTACAACATTGTTGCCAACACTTGGTTACTAAATTCTTCATGTATGTGCTGGCCTATGAAGATGACACGTTCTCAATACTGCAATTAAATGGTGAGTTTAGTAACTTCATGAAGCATAGAAGTAAAATAACTTACCATGCACTTGGATAATCCATAAATCACTATAACCAAGACTACTTCTGAATAAGATCATAACCAGACTTGTCCAACTTCAAAAGTGTATTTCAAAGATAAAAGAAACCCAATCTTACAAGAGCATTCCAGAGGTCAACCCACTGCCAAGTTCCTTCACCAGGAGTTCTGTATGGAACTCTTAGGGCACCAATGGGCACCATTGAAATATGTGCACGCGTAGGTCTCTTGTTTGAACACCTAAAGCATAGGTTTGTGTTAGCAAAACGACGTGCTCAATAATAATTTCAGTGTCTAAAAGACTTGAAAATTTCTGTGTTCTAGAAGTCAGTGCTTCGTATGCAATGCTAAAGAGTATGACAAAATTATAGTATAGGTTGGATGGCAAATAAGACCCCTCATTATATCATTAACTAATTATTTTAATGACTAGAGCATTAGAAAAAATTGTCATGATGATAGGAAAGAAGGTAATGCCTCGTACACGGCATTAAATCATCTGTAAGATACAGATTGCACCCAACGAGCCAAATTGGTATACAAATCCTTGAATCCTGTCTATTGTAAGTTTAATTCGCACACGACAAAATGACAAGGGTAAGAAACTTCTGGAAAGATATGAAAAAAATCCCCATATCGTCGGGTAAAAGCTTTGTTATTCCATAGGCCCTACAGTTGATTCTTTGCCTTTGCCTTTTGCCACCCTTCTATGAGAGCCCTACAAATTCTTCCTACCCTTCCTGTCATCCATCCCCTCCTCTCTTTGCAGCCTTTCTTTAAGAGCAGTGCAGATTTAGGATTTGTTAGATTATTATTATTATTATTAATTAAGGCCTAAAGGTTACTTCACCTATATCACTTGGCTGAGTGGCCTTCCATGTGCTCAAGAATCATCCAATACCCACAATATACTTTTACTTCTCAATCAGGCAAGTAAAAGAGAAAGGCTCAGTGGAAGATCTATATACTCGTACTACTGGTACCTTCCAAGTGTATCAATTTGACACCAAATCTTCCTTGGTACAAAATTATAGGTGAGTACTACAGACAAGAGAAAGGATCGTAATGAAACTTAGTAGACTAACTGGTGTATAAAAATACTCATCATATTATCTTTATATCAACATAAAAGATCCAAAAACCGTTAATCTCACCTTTCCTATCACAGCTTCTCCATGGACATTTGAGACTGCAACATCTTGTGATCGGCTAACCCAATGCCGGGAATAAAGTCGGCAAGATGAGTAGTGCATGCTATCGAGCATACATCCTTCAGGCAGCAAAGACAAACGAAGCGAATAAGTATATTAGTATTTCTCCCCTCCTCCACTAGAGTTGGATAGTTCAGGCACAAAAACAGGATAAGCATGAACCTATAAATAGGGCAGCAGGAACACTAAAAATGTTTGTGTTAAGTAGTGGCACAAACAATAATGAGATGTATACTATTACAAAAGAAAATTGTTCCATATTTGAGATAGCAATCCATATTTTTGAGGTAACTATAAAAGATCACTATGGCCCAGTAAATGGTTTATAAAGGCACGCACATTTTCAGACTTTTCTAAAATAAGTTTGTTAAAGACTAGATGGAATATGACTACATATTTTCATAACTGCTTTCACAAGTAGGTCACACTAAAGACAACATAGAAAGCTATACAACAGCAAAATAGGGACCAGGGAGGCAGCTGCACATTCCTTAAGCATGTGTGATATGCAAATGAATAGTTGACTATAACGAGGGAAGTCGTTCTGTGAAAATAACACAGGTCAACAATTGCCGAAAGCAAGAAGGTCTCTGTTGTTGAATACAGGGAGGCCAACCATCCATCATAGTCATCACAAGCAAGAGAAATGTACACAATTAAGGAAAAACTAAGATTCTGAATCAAATTATGTTATAGAACCAAGGATTGGAAGAATTCTGCACTGCATTTTATTTAGTTCATGATACATGAATGACATTTAACTACTTGTGGTTATTTTTAGGTTGAGCATATTATTCGAGAGGAGAACATGATGGCATCACAGGAGATCATTGAGCTGTTCTGTGAACTCACTGTAGCACAAGAGTAATATGCTGCCATCATGTTCTTAGAATAGTAGCATAAAACATTCAAATATCAAGAAAATTACCTGTGTTTCAATTATGGGATGGCGGACAGTAATGAGTTTACCTATGGCACGAGTATATATTGTAAAAGCATCACACCACAATCCTCTGATGCAAATTAGATAACGTATGAAAATAGATGTCTAGAAAGCTAAAGTATTCTAGCAAGCTAGAACCTTACAAGCATAAACTCGAACACCTTACAAACCCATGCAATAATCTCCATTGCTGCTTGCCGGGGGCTTTCTTCCCCGAATCCATATGAATTTACCTATGGCACGAGTTGCATAATTTCATTTTTTATATAATCGCAAACAAGAAAGCCCTAAATAAAACAGAAGAAAAAGATGACAGAAATTGAAACCCTAGATGAACAAGAGATCTAGGAATGTTGTTGGATCTAGGGTTTTTCGACGGGAACAAACCTGTTGCTTGAGATCGTAGGGATCGACTCCCTTGTCCTTCATGTCGGCGGTCTTTACGGCCTCCATCTCGACCTCATTCTCGTAGCAATGGAGCTCCTTCAGCACCCAATTGCACGTGTTCGTCTTTATCTTCAGATTTTGAAGCGTAGCCGCCATTGTTGCACAACACTGAAGTGTAAGAGGACAAATTCCTTCAGTAGAAGAGCGAGAGGTGGAGGAGGATGTTGATATCGTGGAAATAAAATAGGGTTAAAAAATACCATATTCTAAGACCGAGTGCCAACACCCCAACGATAAGGGACACCCACACTGTGAGGTTGATCCGTCTTCGGGAGGTCATCGGAGTCATACATGGAGAAAAACTAGGGTTAGGGTTTCGTTTTTGTTGGTCGAGGAACAGGAGCTTGGGAGTGTGGATACTCGTTAGGGGGCGTACGCGGTATTTTTTTTATTCCCGAAAAAATTTAAGATGGAATCTATTATCACGTTTGTTTGGCTTATAAAAATTTTATTTTCGAAAATTATAAATATTCGGATAAATAGTTTACCTACAAAACATGAAAATTCTATCCCTTGAAGATAGGTGGGTATTTTTTTTTTCCGGGCAAAATAAAATTGTCTAAATTTTTTTTCTTCTTTTTTGATCAATTTTGAATAGTTTTGAACATTTTTTTGTCGTTTTTATCGTTTTTTTTTTGTCATTTTTTGTCGTTTTTACCAATTTTTTGTCGTTTTAAGCGATTTTTTGTCGTTTTTATCCAGTTTGTCGTTTTGTCACTTTTTGATTATTTTTGTCGTTTTTATCAATTTTTGTCCTTTTTGTCGCTTTTTTGTCCATTTTTGTCGTTTTAAGCGATTTTGTCGTTTTTGTATTTTTTTTGTTGTTTTTATCGATTTTTAGTCAATTTTTGTCGTTTTTGTCGCTTTTTGGTAATTTTTACTGATTTTATGTCCTTTTTTGTCATTTTTGTCGCTTTTACCGATTTTTTTGTCCTTTTTTCGCTTTTTGGTTATTTTTTGTCGTTTTAACCGATTTTTTGTCGTTTTAACCGATCTTTTGTCCTTTTTTGTCGTTTTTATCGATTATTTTTCGTTTTTGTCATTTTTTTGGTTATTTTTTATCGCTTTAACCGATTTTTTGTTGTTTTTAACCGATTTTTTGTCATTTTTTGTCGTTTTAACCGATTTCTTTGTTGTATTTTGTCGTTTTTGCCGCATTTTGGTTTTTTTTGTTGTTTTTATCGATTTTATGTCGTTTTTGTCGTATTTTGGTTATTTTTGTCGTTTTTACCATTTTTTGTTAATTTTTGTCGTTTATACATTTTTTTCGTTTTTTGGTCATTTTTGTCGTTTTAACCGATTTTTTGTCGTTTTTCATCGTTTTTGTCGTTTTTTGTTATTTTGTCGTTTTTACCGATTTTTTATCGTTTTTACCGATTTTTTTATATTTGTTCATTTTTTTCGTTATTATTTTTTTTCCCAGAAATATTTATATTGTCACCAAACATGGGAATGTAATTTTCCATGGAATTTAATTCCTTGGAATTTGATTCCCGGGAATATTGAATTCCCGGCTATAGAGTATTCTGTATACCAAACGCCCCCAATTAAAAAGAATTTTTCTAAGAGAAAGGAGAGGGAGGAGAGGAGAGGGAAAGGGGGGCTCTCTCTTCCTCTCTCTCTCTCTCTCTCTTTAGGAGCAGAGGAGGATGAGAGGGAGGGGGAGATGGTTTTCTGAGAGAATTTTTCTGAGGGATCATGAAAAATTTGATGTGTTCCCCAATTAAAAAGAATTCCCAACCGTCAAAAAATACAAAAGTTTTAAAAAATTACTATGATGCTAGCTAAAAAAATTGCGGCAATTTTTTCGCACATATATTAGTTGACAGATATTATCGAACCGTCGTTAAATAAAATGGTGTTTCTTGACGGATCCTCTAAAACCGTCAACTATTATGCTATAAAATTGCTAAATTAACATAAAACATGTCATTTCTTAACGTAAGACTAAAACCGTCAAGATAACCCTTTTTCTTGATGGTTTTTCACGACCATTAAGAAATAAATCGTCAAGAAACGTCATTTTTCTCGTAGTGAGGCTTGAAGCCCCTCAATGGATGGAACAAGAAACACCAACAATTCATCCACATATATTAGATGTGAAACTACATGAGAAATTATTTTGTATAGCGGCACAATCTTCTTCCTGTGAACATCGACATCCATCAAGCACGTAAAATAGCCTATAGCAATAGTAAATAAATATAGAGACACAGAGGATCCCTGCCATAAAACTCTACTACTATGGATGAATCCATGCAGAATTCCTTTTATAAGCACAGAGTAGTAATTTTCTAAATCCTCTCCACCCACCATTGATCAAATCATGTAGCCAACATAACTTGATGGAAAAACTCCCGGTCCACTGTATCATACGCTTTAGTAAATCAAACTTCATACACGCTTTTTTGCCACTTTTTTGTTGAAATCATGTATCAGCTCATGTGCCAATAAACTATTTTCTGCAATTGTTGTACCCTTTTATAAGCTTGCTTTTTTTATTGTCAACGTCAGTTCTTTCATGCATCGCATCCGTGGAGAAGAAACAAAGATGCTTTTAGAGTTGGTAAACTAGAACATCTTCATCCCTGTTGAGATTGATAGGCGATGTAGTTTAGAAAAAGGTAGAGGAATTGCCTACTGCAATAAAAGATCCGAGATCGGGCCATCACTTAGAAGGATTCGAACATAGCCATAATTGGACGAAGCGGAGTATCTTTTGGGATTATAAGGACAATCTCATAAGACACAATCTTGATGTTATGCATATTGAAAAAAAACGTATTCCGCAACATCTTCAATACGGTGATGGATATCAAAGGAAAACGAAAGACAATCCCAAAGTAAGAAAGTACATGGAAATTATTTGTAGGCGTCCAGAGTTCCATTTAACACGAAAGTCCAATGTTAACTAGGTCACGCCTTCAGCACCCTTTACATTGAGTATGGATGATAAATTGATAAAATGCAACTGGATTTCAAGGTTGAGATTTCCTGACGGTTATGTATCCAATCTGGCGAGATGTATTTATCTAAACAAATACAAACTGATAGGAATGAAGAGTCATGATTGCCACGTGTTCATGGAGCGAACCATGTTGTACCCCTCATATTTTGATTGCTGATTGTATCAATAATTTCATCAACACCACATGCCCCACTGAAAACTAACTGGGGCTTAGCACCTTGATGGTCCCAAATGATCCAGGTAACCAGACACCGAATTATCATGTGGTGAATTGTCTACATCTCTTGTTGCCACATCACACAAGCGGGATTTGGTATGTTAATGCCAAATCGCTGTAATGGATCCAAGGTTAATAGCCTTCCACGGAGAACCTTATACATGCATATTCTTATCTTATTTGACACATACTTCACCCACACGAATTCTTGGTTGGCCATCCGTTGAAAGTGTGTACGAATATAATCATATATAACTTTGAACTCAAACTTCCCTGAGTTGGAGTTCTCCCACTTGTAGCAACCCATCTCCACATCAATTTGAACACAAGTAATATCCGCCCAAAATTTTCTTTCAATCGGATGGGAAGACAAATTCCAAGCATTATACTGAATCAACATGCTGCTACAGACCCCATAATTCATACTCCTGCCACCGAAAGTCTATCCGCGATACTTTGATGATTAAGCCATGGGTCGAACCATAAATTAATTCTTTCCCCATTGCTAATGACCTTGATCAGTACTTGCTTTACCCCAGCCCTTTCTTGCAAAATAGTTTTATATGCTACAGAAAATGTGTTATTGTCACACCCCGCTCCCAGAATACGGCGAGCCGAGTACATAATACCATCCCCAGGCAACGCGACATATGAATACAACAGTACCCACATTCACGATTGTTGCCCGTAAGGCTCTAGGATAGGTTATCACAGGTCATAATCTTGTATAATAAAATCAATATTGTTCTACAAGGGACATTCTAAGCTATAAATAGGGAAATGAACTAATCTACCCAGTGTAACAATTAACCCAATATATAATATAAAAGTATACCTGAATTAATGATATAGAGAGTATTCTGATTCCAACATAAATGCCTTCAAAAGTAAATCCCGTTCTTGTTCTCCAGCTTCCTTTCGACTTATCATAGCAGTTCCTTGGAAGTATGTCTATAAATCTAGTGAAGAATACTAGGTCGTCAATACGACGAGCAAGCCCTAAGTCAAAGGAGAGAGTTAAGAATACATGATGATAAGATAAATGAATGCAAGAAGCAGCATATTTGAACAATTAAACTTATATCGTAGGATATCAGACAAGAATACATAGCTCTCTAAAATAATGTCACAAGGAATATATAAGGCTTTTCTATACCTAAATTCAAGTTAGATAAACTCTTCTGGATCACACACTCACACACACATAGCATCTCGACAATAACCCCATTTACCCTGGATCAGGCTCGTACAATACGGGTGGTACTTATATTATCCATCCGTCTATACTATCATATATTGATGTGATTACAAGTAAGATAGCATCATGAGTTGGTTTTCGAATCAACTGGGTCGATTATCGAATCATGAGCTATAAAAAGAATTTGTATGACTTGAACTTTTCCAAGAATATCGATTCCATTCATTAGACAACTGAGCTGAACTCAGGGCCTGGATGTCTAATGAAATAACATATATTCTGAGCTAAAACTCAGGGCATGAAACATACACAATGGATAGCTAAGCTGAACTCAGGGCCTGGATGTCCATTTGTATCAGGAAGATGAGCTAAGCCTTACCTCAAATATTCGTACGGCCACACGAACACTGATTCAGGGACTGATCAGTACGAAAGATCAAAATTCATATTGCAAAGATTCAGCCAGGTGTGATACAATGGTTTCTCTTCCAACCCAATGCAACCTATTCTAGTGAAGCTTATGACATTCGGATTCTAATAGAAATTATTCTTTGAATGAGAATCTTAAACAAGTCAAGTTGAATCACTAGATAGTTTCGTCCTTCTTAAAACTTGAAAAGTCCAGGAAAGATATTTAAAACCAAAGGAGATCCAAAGTAAATGAATGGTTCCAGGATCTAGGACAAATTCATAATTTCTAAAAGGTCCAAATTTTCGAAAAATGACTAACTCTGGAAATTCTCAAAAATTTTGGCAGAGTCTCCTTTGTATTTACTGATCTGTAATAATTCCGATACAAGCAAACATAAAGAATATAAATATGGGTACGTCGACCCCTTCGGTGGAGCAACCCTCAATACCGAAACCACGCAATATATATCCCGGGTACGCCGATCCCTTCGGTGGAGCACAACTCTCAACACCGGAACCACGCAAATATATATATATATATATATATATATATATATATATATATATATATATATATATATATATATATATATATATTTCAGCAAAACCTTCTCTATTTATTCATCATTCAAAAAAGTGCAAAGTACATACCGACACTATACTAGTGTTTACACTTCACAGTTGCCTTCCCTATTTGCCTATGAACTTCTGCAATAAGCTTTTTTGTTGAGTACACATAATTTTCATACCTCCATTTCTTTCTATTTTTCCATAGCACCCAAAGAACTGCCGCAGCTACAATTTTCTTCTTGTGTTTGTTCTTCTTCCTCCACCAATCTCGTAAACGATAAAGTAAGCTTCGGCCTCCACCTCGAACCTGATAAGTAGTTTGAATAGCTTTCCATACGCCATTAGCCATATCACCCTCATACAGCAAGTGTTCCAATGTTTCTGTATCACTATTTACACAACAATGGCACTTTGAAGCTAGACTATAGCCAAGACGTGCAAGATTGTCGTCTGTGAGGAGCTTGTTATGCATGATTCTCCAGATTAACACCGACCATTTAATAGGAATACATATACTCCATATATGATTAAAGTCAGGTAATACAGGCCTGTGTACACGAGCAATATCCCAAGCAGAGGCAACTGAAAATGTTTCCGACTGGGTATTAGCCCATCTCCATGCTTCGTTAATGAAAATCATATGTTGGTTTGAGATGTCCCTGCCAAATAAAAGTCTCTTCCAAACATGTGATGCATTGGATGTAATAGCAACTTCCAAAGGTGTCGCGTTAGAACAATACTTGGCTTTGAAAAATTGAGTCCATAAACTACCTTGAGTTAGGAATTTCTATCATAATTTGATTGTCAATGCATGCATCATGTCCTCCAATCTCTTAATGCCTAAGCCCCCCTCTTGTTTAGTTCTGGCAATTCTGTCCCATCCAAGCCATATTCGTTTAGCAACACCATCTTGAGCACCCCAGAAAAAGCTCGAGAATATACTCTCTATTCTATGCAATACTGCAATAGGAGGATTGCAAGCTGCTAATGTATAAACAAGAATTGAAGTTAAAATAGCCTTGATCAAAATAAGCTTACCCCATGGTGACAAAATTTTGTTATGCCAGCCCTCCAACTTGATATGAATTCTATTAAGTAGCTCATCGTACATGACACCATTACGTTGTCCTGCCATCAGAGGACACCCGAGATAAGTGAACGGGGGAGTACCTATGTTAAATCCTGTTTTGGATGCCAATTCTGATCCTATCTCATTGAGTATATTCTTTGAGATGTATATGGATGATTTGGCTTTGTTAATTTTCTGTCCTGAAACTGCCTCATACCTTGTTAGAGTATCAGTGATTTTAGAAATAGAACGAAGATCTCTAGCAGCAAAAAGAAGAATATCATCTGTATATGCTAAATGAGTAATCGGTGGACATCCTCTGGGAGATATGAATGATGAGAAGCCATCAGTCTCTGGCAATTTCTTTAGGCTTCGAGATAACACCTCCGCCGCAATAATGAAGAGTGCCGGTGATAGGGGATCCCCCTGTCGCACTCCTCTAAAAGCTTGAAAATATTCCGTCGATTCACCATTGATCAAAGGAGCATACCAAACATTGTTGACAATTCGAAGCATCATGTCAACCCATTTATTATGAAATCTGAATTTGCACAATACTTTCATCAGGAATCTCCAATCCACCCTGTCATATGCTTTCATCATATCCAATTTAATAGCTGCATTGCCCCCTCTATGTTTCTTGTTCATTTTGGCTATCATTTCTTGAGCAAATAATATGTTATCGACAATCTCACGACCCTTGATGAATCTACTCTGTTCAGGAGATATAAGACGTAGAAGTAAAGAAGCAACACAACGAGACAATAGCTTGGAAATGTTTTTGTTCATAACAGAGCATAGGCTGATAGGGCGATAATCCCCAAAGGTGCTCGGCTGCTTCACCTTAGGTATACGGACTAAGAAAGTGTTTGTGAATGCTCGAGGTAATGCGAATCCATCAACAAACATTCCTAATACCGTAGTCATGTCCTTACTAATAATGTCCCAACAAGCAATAAAGAATAGGGGTTGAAGCCATCCGGTCCAGATGCACTATGTTGATCGAGCGACTTGATCGCTTCGAAAATCTCATCCGATGAAGGAGCTGCAATCAATATATCATTATCTTTCTCTGTCACTCTGGAGGAAATGTTCGATAAGAGATCACTATCCTCCTGGATATCACCCCTTTCATATAACTTGGAGTAAAACTCCTTAGCATATGAATGAATCATAGATTTTTCTTTTAATACACATCCATCTTCAGTCGTAATAGAGTGGATTTGGAGTATTCTCTTACGATTAGTCACACAACCGTAAAAATATGTTATCCCCTTCTAGATCCTATTTTAAGCGAGACTTCAGCTTCCAATATGCCTCCTCAATGCACACTCGTTGTTTAAGAATGGCAGTAGCCTTAGCCAGATGCTGACGACTCGCTGATGAATTGTGCTCCTCATTGCAGATTTTTGCTGCAAGGACATCATCCTCCGCTTGCTTCACCTGCTGAAAGATATCTCCAAATGTGTTGCGGCTCCATGTAGATAGTACTTTTCCTGCAAGCGTCAAGCCTGAGTGCTTACCTGGTAATACGATTTCGGTGATCCATAGATAGCTAAGCTTGCTGAATCAATGACTTGAAATCCTCATGCTGAACCCAAAAATCTAGAAATCTAAATTGTTTCCTGCCCCCAGCTGAAGTGGATTTGAATTTTGTGAGTAATGGTGCATGATCTGATTCCGCTTTGTTAAGATGCTCTACAGAAGATAGAGGAGCCAATTCTAACCAAGCATTATCAACCAAGATCCTATCCAATCTTGAACCCCGTCTTCCATCCTGCTTCGACTTGAGCCATGTATAACAACTGCCTGTATATTGCAACTCAGA
>JANAVB010011395.1:1077322-1177322 GCA_029216955.1 Iris pallida
AAGGTACCACCAGCATTGGCTCCCAGAGCGTCAAAATTGCCAAATGGTCCACCATATTCAACCCCAGTATCGATTCGACAGTTATGCCGGTGTGGAATACCCTCCCAAACCACTACCTAGTCTGTGTTGCCCTCGTAGCTCTTAAGAGAATCGCCGGTTCCTTTGGGACCCTTGTGGCCATTGTCGAAGAGACCCACAACCTCTCCAAAGCAAACTACGCTAAGATTTGCGTGGAACTCGACTTGGCATCCGACCCCCCCTCTCATATCCAGATCGATCTCGGGGGGACAACACACGTCCAGACGCTAGTCTATGACAACAACATTATTTTCTGCAAACACTATCAAATCAAAGGCCACCTCATAATGCATTGCTTCAAGGCCAACCAAGAGCTTAAAAAGAAAGCCCTCCCCAGAAGTCTCTGTCGCCTAAGGCGACCCGTCACACTCCCTCTACCACGATTCTCCCCCTCTCCAACTCACACTCCCATTTCGTGGACAACGATGACTCTCTCAGCCCCCGTCCTCCGCCCTCAGCTAAAGCCATCATTCCCTTTGAACCCATCATCCTCAACAACAGATTTGGTATCCTCACCTCTTTCCCTCCAGAAGTCGTCCAGGCGTGTCCCTCTCCTAGCAAGCCCTCCCCCGCTAACGGTTTGAAGACCAACGAAGAGCATCAGATCAGCGGTGTCTCACCGTTCAACGATGAGGAGAATCAGTTGGCTCTAATCATAGCTGAGGTTACCTCCCCTCTCTCCTCCCCCGAAAGTGAAACAGAGACCTCCTTCAGCCTTATTCCCGAAGACAGGCTCCATCAAGCTAAGAAAGCTGGCTTCCTAGACCCCAACAACCCCCTCCGCGAGCTGGCAGAGATTGAGACTGTGGTCGACCCCCCCATTGGAGGACCCAGGTAACTCCGTCCACAGTCCTCCCGAGGTGACGAAGACACAACCGCAGCGACCGCTAGAGCTCCCAAACTCCCCTACAGAAAGAAGAACAAACTCTCCCAAGCGCAAACGTCCATCACTACAAGGTCGGACACAAAGCTCAACAGCTACCCCACCCGTAACCCTCCAATGCTTAACATCCTCTCGTGGAATGTTAGAGGGTTGGTCAACAATCCTACTTTGAGGAGAATAATTAGCCTCAAGAAAATCCACCGAGTCGACATCCTAGTGATCATCGAACCTAAAATCTCTCAGAGAAAACTCAAATCCATCCTGCTCCAATTCGGCTTCCAGTCCGCTGTCGCTGGATACCATGACATCTGGATCCTCTTCACCTCCGATTACAAATTCAGTATAGTTCAGAACTCCACACAGGCGCTCTCCTGCTGGGTGGAGCACCCCACCCTCAAATCTTGATCCCTCCTCTCTGCCGTCTATGGAAGCTGCAACTTCACCGAGCGCAAGCTGCTCTTTGAGTCCCTGCTGGATTCCTATCTTCCCTTCAACAACCTTCCATGGCTCGGTCTCAGTGACATCAACACGATCTCGCACAGAGAGAAGAAAACTGGGGGCCGTCCTCCCCCCTAGCTGGCCATGACTGACTTCAACACCTTCATCTTCAATGCTCACGTGTCCCTCATCCCTATCTCCGGTAACGCCTTCACCTAGTATAACATGCAGGAAGGCATCTGAAGACAATACTTCCGTCTGGATCGCACATTAGTTAACAACTGCTGGTCCGACATGGATCTTATCTCCAACCTCTCTCATCTTAACACCACCGAATCGGACCACTCCCCGCTCCTAATAGAGATCACCAGCAACTCCAACCTTATCAAGAAACCCTTTCGTTTCCTAGACTTTTGGAGATTCCACCCTCAATTCAGGAACATCGTGGCATCTGCCTGGTGCTCGATGAATAACCTCGACCCACTTGTCCGTGTAGCCGACAAGCTCAAGAATACCAAGAGAGCTCTATCTTCTTGGAGCAAACTCGCTTTTGGCAATATTTTCCAAGAGATAAAGACGGTGGAGGATGACGTTACTCGTACGAAAATTTGGTTCACCTCGGACAGATCCGTGGGGGCTCGTGCCGATCTCAACCTCTTTAAAGCCCTCCTCAAGTCTCGGCTGAGGGTCGAGACAGAATTTTGGAAAAAGAAAGCCAGATTAACCTGGGATCTCGAGGGAGACCAAAATTCCAGTTTCTTCCATGCTTGCGTTAAAGGGCGCAGACATCAGCTTAATCTGTACCAAATTTCTGACAAAAATGACACCTTACTCAAAGACCAGTGGAGCATCCACACGGTAGCCGCCAACTTCTACACCAAACTATTCTTCAAAGACGTCGTCGTTAAGGATAAGGATTTCCTGGCTACAGTGCCAAACTTGATCAGCGAGAACGATAATGTGCAACTTTTGACCCCCCTTCTGTGGAGGAAGTCAAGTCTGGGGCCTTGACGAGTACAGCACTCCGGAGCCTGACGGTTTCTCCGACACCTTCTTTCGATCTTGTTACGACCTTACCGAAGCTGACCTCCACGAGGCCGCGGTTGCTTTCTTCCAGGGCATGAAGTACCCCAAATCAATCTCTCATGCTAACCTTATTCTTATTCCAACAAAAGACAACCCGGAGACCTTCAAAGACTTCAGACCGATCCGCTTATACACCTTTACCAATAAAATCATCTCCAAGATCATCGTGAACCGCATGTCCAATCTTCTCCCCAAGATTATCTTCGAGGAGCAAAGCGGTTCTGTCCCTGGTCGGAACATCACTGACAACATCCTGCTCGCCCAGAAAATGATCACTTGTATAAAATTCTCGTCTGGGGGGAAACGTCGCCATCAAACTTGACATGGAGAAAGCTTATGATCGTCTGGACTGGCAATTCATGATCTGGGTGCTCAGAGCCTTCAGATTTTTTGATAGTTGGATCGACGTCATCTTCAGATCGTTAGCAACTCTTGGTTCTCCACCGTCATCAAACGGCAGGCTGACGGCTTCTTCAAATCTAGTCGCAGGGTTCGACAGGAAGACCCTCTCTCCTCCACCATCTTCATCAATGTCGTCGAAGCACTCAGTAGAAACCTAAACAACATGTCAAATACCCCCAGATTCTACCACTTCTATACCACTACGGGCTGCCCTTTAATCACTCATCTAGACTACGTCGATGACATCCTCATCTTCTCCTCCGGAGACATCGGGTTGATGGAGGTGGTCAGCCGAACGCTTGAGAAATACACCAGATACTCTGGCCAACGAGTCAACACCGACAAAAGCGTAATCTACACCCATCACAAAGCAGACATGAGCTACTCAGCAACCCTCGCCAACTTGACCTCCTTCTCCATCGCATACCCACCATTCTCTTACCTGGGGTGCCCGCTGGTTTATGGTAAATTAATTTGGGCATCTTCGATGGACTAGTGAACAAAATCAGAAAAAAATTGAGGGATGGCACAACATAACCCTCTCTTCAGGCGGCAAGATGATCCTTATCAATCTTGTCCTATCCTCCATCCCCATCGATACCCTGGCCGTTTGCTCTCCCCCTAAGAAAGTCTTATCCTTGATCAAGTCCCTCTTCGCTAACTACTTTTGGGGATACCTCGACGGTAAGGATAAGCACCACTGGGCTAGCTGGGATACGATGGCAAAACCAACCACGGATTATAGACTCAGCTTCAGCAAATTGGCACACATCATTGATGCCTGCTCAAAGAAGTTATGGTGGAAGCTTTGTTCAGATTATTCTATTGGGACTAGGTTCATGAAGGCGAGATACTTCCAACACTTCCATCCCACGACGACCATCGCCAACAATCGATCCTCTGTATCCTGGCTCTGCATCCTCTACGGCTGTCACCTCGCCGAACCCTTAATCCACCGTAGCCCGACAGCAATAGATCGTCGCTGCATCACAAACGTTGGCTCGGCAATGAGGTTCTCTATCTAACCTCGTCTGCCCCCTCCCTCCCGAACTGCAAGATCCATGATCTCTGGGACATCGACTTGGGCTGGAATTGGGATCGGATCAGATATTGGCCAGGCCCGGTGGCGTCTGATACCCTTGCCCCCGCTGACATGCAGCTTAATGATTCCTCAGACACCTTGAGATGGACCGCTATCTCCGGCGACTCTTTCACGATGGCCTCTGCCAGGATCATCGTGAGAGGTACCAGCATTTCGTCTCCGGTGATCGCACCCTTTTGGCACTCGTGCATCTCCAACAAATGGTCTTTTCTGATCTGGAGAGCTCACCGCAGAAAGATACCCACCGATGATTCCCTCACCTCCATCAGTTTTAGCCTTGCGTCAAGATGCCATTGTTGCACTTCGTACCGCCCAGAAACTACTGACCATATCATGCTTTCTGGCGAACTCGCCTCTCAGCTATATCATAACCTCTCTCGAAGATGCAGACATGTACATCGGGCCAAGGGCCTCAATGATCTCCTCACCAGCTGGGGTGATTATCACGGCCACCAGATCATCACAGCCGTCGATATTTGGGTGCTTTGAAAAAATCAGAACAAATTTAGGTACGAAGATCGCCAATACGACACCACACGGCTGAACAGGAAAGTCCTCCGACAAATTCTCAAAATCAGGAGGCGTTGCACAAACATTTCTGACCGCTTTTGGAAGGCGCTGTCCTAACATTGGGTCCGGGCGTTCTCCCGATTTTGGGCCAATGGCCTCGTTTACTTTTTGTTGTCACTTCGCGCCTGGCGCGTTTACTTGTACAGGCTTCGGCATTTTGCGCCTGATACATCAATAAAGCTCCTTTCGATCAATATATATATATATCTATATATATATTTATATATATATATATATATATATATATATATATATATATATATATATATATACATAATCACAACACAAATTTAGATGCAAAGTGTCCATAATGGATTCCAACCAAATTTCAGGCTCATATATGCACATTACAATACTATAAGATTGGATTTGTCAATAAATCCATAAATTTCAGAATTGAAATTTGAACTAATTAATTCATGAAATTTAAGAGAACCAAATTAAAATAATTATCAAGAGGAAAGAGGAAGATGGCTTGCCTTGGAAAATTGATTTGGGGATTAGGGCTTGGATCTTGCTCTCCCAATTTCTTCTTCTTCCTCTTCCTTCAAATTCTTCTTCTTCTTCTTCTTCTTCTTTATTTTCCTTCTCTCTCTTCTCTTTTTTTGAAAGAGGGGGTTTGGTTTTTGATGATGGAGTGGGAGACGATGATGGTAGTGTTGGTGGTGGTGATGGAGTTGGTCGGCCAGAGGGCTTGGGGCGGCCGAAGGTGGCGGGCGGCACCGACGGTACGGGAGAGGAAGGGGGAAGAGGAGAATAGGTGGAGGAGGAGGAATGAGGAAGAATGGAGAGGGGAAATAAAATATAGCATTAAAATGAGAGGGAAAGAGTACTCTTCATGTAATAATCCACTTGGTCATAACATAGTGCCACATGTCCTTTCCCTACATGCATGAGGACACATAGCATGACTAGGTGTCCATGCTAATATGAAATTACAAACTTCTCAAAAGGGGTTATATATAATTATTTATATTTATGAAAAGAAAATCAACCATTTCTTCTTCTTTTTAAATAGAACATTAATAATTAATAAGATTTTTTTAGATGCATAAATAATTAAAATAAATTGAATAATACCGTATTATTGGTTACGACTATTACACTCTACCCACCTTATAAAATTTTTGTCCTCGAAATTTAAATTTTAAAGATAAGATTTTCAAAACAATATAAAGAGAAGCAAAATATTCTATCCACCTTATAGAAATGGAACAATAATCCATTACATTATTAAATGAAATATTTTGAAATGTATTTAGCGTACGAAAATAAGGACAATTCAAAGGTATTTGAAATTATCAAGATTTTGAAATTTCATATAGTGATAAAATTGTCAGATACCATAACCGTGTGTGTTCTACAGAATCAAAATTATATTCCTCATTTCTCATTTGATTGACATGATAAGTAATCTTGTGCCTCGCCATTGCGCATATGGCTGCAATCAAGATTCCATTTTACTATTAGGATTTGCTACCTCTACCTTTAAGCCATAGAATGAGTGAATATGAATATTTTTGAAGTAGTCTTACGTTAGGGTATACTTGGAATTTCAAAAGATACTCGAGAATCGGTACTTAGAATTTCTTTCCTTCTTTATATAAATATCAAAGTAATATATAATATCGTAATATAAAATCTTTGACCAAATTAGTAAGAAAATCTCATATATCTATTTATCAAAAATACTGAATATCATTTTAAATTATTCACGTCAATGATTTTCAAATCCAGACTGAATAAATCGAAATTGATTTTTGAATATCAAGCATGAAAACCAATTACAAAAATATTGTCTAGATTCTCAGAATCTTACTTAGAACAATGTTTTGAGAATGTAGTGCCTCGTCAGTCTGGATCTGGCTGCAACAACTTCTCATTTCACAATTCAATTGAAGGATTT
Source organism: Iris pallida (assembly GCA_029216955.1). Taxonomy (NCBI): domain Eukaryota; kingdom Viridiplantae; phylum Streptophyta; class Magnoliopsida; order Asparagales; family Iridaceae; genus Iris; species Iris pallida. The sequence continues at coordinate 1,083,788 of JANAVB010011395.1, forward strand.
TCGGATTCTTGACACAAATAAATAAATAAACATTCATTCACAAAAATTCAATTACAGAATGTGCAATCAAATAATGCTTCACGAAAAAATCTAATAAACAATCAATGAGTAATGCATACATGAGTATTTAGATGGAGGATGAGTCCCAAAAATCAGGGATACTACTAGAAAGAAATTAGATTAAAATGAGAGGATATAATTCTAGATTCAAATCGATAAACCTTGGATGAAACAAGGAGATTGAAATTTTTTGAGAAAGTTAGGGATTTGTGAAAATGGATATATGAAATTTGATAAGTAAGGGGGATGAGTTGATTTAAGAATTGATGAGATCAAGATACCGAGTAATCATATTACACTCAATAAGCTATATACAATACTATGTGTACATATATTATGCCTATACCTTAAGCAAAATATGCTAGTACTAACTTATCCAATAGTTCTTCCAAGTTATCCTTATATCTATGATCATCCCACAAAACATACTACATACAATTTAAATAAGGCCTTAGATGTTATCTGGCTGGTTGGCTATATGATCATCATTCTCTTACCATTCCAATCTATATAATATCTAGATAATCTAAATCCAAGATTTACTAAGGGTACAAAGTTCAAGATCATTAAGAACTTTCTGGAATCCTTCACTGGGCTACTCTATTAGAAATACTTGTCTAATTCTCTTTGAATTACTTGACCTATATACCAAGTCATGTATCCTTATACTACCCATGACTTTGCAATATCATCTACATCCTTAATGACAATCTTAGGTTAGGATTCTTACCTATATATAGATTCACGATAGGATATTCATTAGGAAGGATCTATAAGGTAAGCAAAATAGAACATAGTCTATGGATAAAACTTGTAGGACATTCTCTATCCTAAGGTTCCTTGTAGGCTTTTTCTAAGAATTTATCGTAAGGTCTATAGGTTAGCCTCTATATAGGCTACCATAAAATCTTGACCTGCATTCTATCTTAGGTTTTTTTTTAATTTTTTTGAGACCTGTATACTATCCTAGATTTTTCAAGACCTGCATCCTATCCTAGATTTTCTATTTTTTGAGACCTGCATGGACCACCACCAAAAAGACGTGTCACGTCCCCGCTCCTAGAATACGACGAGCCGAGTACGTAACTCCATTCCCAAGCTATGCGACATATGAATACAATAATACTCACATTCCCGATTGTCGCCCGTAAGGCTTTAGGATAGGTTATCACAGGTCATAATCTTGCATAACAAAATCAATATTATTCTACAAGGGACATTCTAAGCTATAAATAGGGAAATGAACTTGTAACACCTACCTTTCAGAAATGAGGGTAATTTTGAACTTTTGTAATCATAATTATTTATTAATAATATTTAAACCATGTTATGATTTTTGGTAATTTTTAATCAATTTAAAACTATTTAAATCATTGACTTGTGATTTTGATGTTTTGCTAGTGTAAACCTAGAGACTGCTTGACCTAGAGACTAACCATGACCAAGGAGGCCTAACCATGTGATTAGGATGACTAATTGCAACTTTTTAGCCTAGGGGTATTTTGGTCATTTTTGACTTATTGGTGAAAATGAATTTGATTGACTATTATGGTGCTAATTATTTATTAGAGACTAACCTAGTTTTGACTTAACCTATATGCTAATGATGTTCATGGAGGTTTAGTTAGAAGGTTAAAGACTTAATGGCTAAGTTAGATTAATATCTAGATATTATGTTAGTATGATATTTTGACTAGATGTTAAGAAACCTACTTTTGATGTGAGCCCTTCATTGAGCTTGATTTGTGTGGAGAAGCCTTAGCCACTCATCTAGCCTTGCAAAACCCTAACCCTAACCATTTACAACAGCCATCAAGCCCATCCTTTCTCTATTTAATCATCTCTTCATAAATACCTACCCTCTTTTCATCCCTACACAAAACCCTAATATTGTTCTTCCCCAAATCACCCTAGGTTCCTCATTTCTCCACCAAATTGGACCAAACCAATTGCATTGGACTCTATTCCTGGTGTGGAGGCTATTAAGGACTAGCTAGCAAGGATTCAAGGGCTTGGGATTATTGCAAGTTGGGGAAAAGCTCTATTTAAGGCCTTTACATTGAGGTTTCACCCTCAATAGGTAAAACCTATCAAACACCTTCAAATTTCAATTTTTCATAGTTGCATTCATTTAGGTATACCCTAGCTGTCCCTCAAGTTTGGTAGGAATTGGACTTAGTTTGGTGTCCGTATCGGACACGTATCAGTATCCCTACATGGGTGTTTGATGAAATGCCCAAGAGGGATTTTCTTACTTTTCGAATTCTTTTTGAACTGATTTGTAGAGCTTCATGTGCTCTTTGATTTCATGCATGATTGAGCTTGATATCGTGTCATGTTCGTGTCCAAATTGGACATGAACACGCTTGCAGCACACAGTACACTGTGCCCTGCTGCTGAGGGGGTTTCCTTGTACAGGCCACGTGGGCAGCTGCCACTTGGCATGGAGGGGGGCCATGACTGATAGGTCATCCCCCAAGTCTTGTCATAAGGATTCGTGCCAACACGAAATCTAGTGTGCACTATTTTGTAACTGCACGCGCACGAGATCCGCTTCTGATACAGGTCTCGAGTCCGTACAGAAACACTTCGTGTTGTGTCGAAAGTGTAGCCCTACATGTGGGCTGCACGTGGACATGACCACATGGCTCCACGTGAGCCGTGTCCACGAGCTTGTGTACCAACCGCACGAGACAGTACAGTCTGTGCGTGTCTGGGGTGTTTTTGTGTGCACAGATACGTCGTATCCTATTTCTAGACACGATACGACCTGTGTAACACCTACACATATGACGACACGTTACCAACCATTATTTGATGTATTATGTGATTTTCGAATATCAATTTAGGGTTTCCTTATGGTTCTGATACCATGTTCGTATTTTCCTATTTTATGAGATTAAATGTTGATTAACTGATTTAAATGATAATTTTTTGTTTAGCATTTGTGTATGCTTGAGAATTAAGTCTACATATCTGGGTTTCATAGGATATGCATTTGGGTCTGTAATTTGGATTTTCAAATGACTGATACTATGTTCTGAAATTGTATTCTTTCCGAGATTAAATATGTATTAAACTGATATTAAATGATAAATTTGCAATGTTTAAATATGTGTACATTTCTGAGAATCATGTTGACACATTGGATTTCATGATGATGTTCATTGGGTCTGAAATTAGAGGTTTTAAATTGTTGACTGATACACATGTTAACATCTGTAGTTCATGATAATGTTGATGATATTGATGAGTTGTAGTTCTCAGCAAAAACTGAGATTTGGCTATGCAACCTGAGAAATGGGGATACTTGACACTCACACACATTTTTAATATGTTCACACACACAGAACTCACACACCCCTTACCCTCATTCCTGTGACACAAACACACACACACACACCACACACACACACACACACACCACACCTGAACCCCCTACCCCCTGCTATACACATATACCACACACACTCACACACCCCCTGTTTATGTATTTACCCATACACATAGCCCTGACACTGTGATACCCCTTTCCCCTATATGCATATGCATGATAGGTATATAATGAAATGTATGCATATAGGTGTGCATGTAGGAAATGCAAGTATGCATGATATCAAATGTATGCATAAATGAAATATATGAATGTATACATGCAATGTTATGAATGAATGCAAGTTATAAATAATATAATGTATATATCAAGTAGATGCATGTATATATATGCAATGTGTGGGTGATAAATGAAATGTATAAATGCATGTATGCATCTATGTAATAAAAGTATGTATGAATGTATGACAGGTAATGCAGGTTTGGATACATGTTAAGTATGTATAAAGTGCAATATATGAATGCAAGAATGAATAAATGCAACAAGAATGCAACCTAATCTAATGCAAGCATGTAGGATTGAATGTGATGAATACATGTAATGTATATATATCCAAGTATGTAATGCAATATAGTAGTGTATAGATGCCTTGGTGTGGCTCACATTGTTTTTTTGCTTGTGTCTAGCCTTGATTGCCTAGAATAGCCTAGTTGACTAGTTTGACTACTAGAGTTGACCAGGTTGACCAATAGTTTGACTTTGACCTAGATTGGCCTAGAAATTATGTAGTTTGCATTGTATCTTTTATTACCTTGTTTGATTTCATCATACCTATATTACCTGACTAGGATATTGTGACTCCGTTGCAGACGTCTGATATTATACTATTTTTTTCGAGTGTCAGCGAGTATATTCTCTGATAGTTCTTTCATTTACTTGTCGATTACTGTACTTCAGTTCTAGTTAGTTCTATTTGATTCTCTGTTACAAACACGATTTGATATTGCTGGATCTATTACATGCGACACCATTTATTCATGTTTGGCCTCCATTTCTAGAACCACTACTAGCATCACCTACTGGAATCACCTACTGGCATCATCATGTTCTGGTTGGACTTGTACTTATTTTTGTGTCGGGTTATGGATTCATTTGTACTTGTTGGGCGGGAAAATATTAGAGTAGACATGTGAACATTCTCAAATACTGGAACCATTCCTTGGAATTATACTGGAAAGATAACCATCCTACACTTGGCCGAGTGTGCGATGTGCCGTATTACCTACAGTCGTTTATGTCGATCTCGGTATTTTAAAACACTATTAGTATATAGTTGGACTCACCCTGGAATCATTGATCACTGACTGGACTATCTTGTACTGATTCATCTGGTATTAGATTTATATTATCTGGACTCATTGGAATTTACACTTGACTTACATTATACTGTCTGGACTTATATCATATTACTCTAGTTCAGCTAATCTTGTTTTACAGTCTTCCTTGCCAAGTTTCTTCTCTTTTATTACCTTACTTCTCTTGTACTTTAACTGTTCTCTACATCACTACCTGTATAAAACTGCCATGTTCATCAATATAACTGTCTATAACTGCTTTATAGTTCTTTGTCATTTACTTAGATTTCTTGATGATTGCTCATTCCAATCATGACTGGATACGTTGACAAAATATTACAGATGCTTGCCCCGAGGATACTTGCCCTACTTACTATGGGCCAGGAGATGGTTTAGCTACCTTTGTCCACACTCAGGAGTGATCAGGAGACTAGCTAGTAGACTTGCTTTAGATTCATGTTTAGAACTTGAATTGTAATAACTTGAGATATTGAGTTTGTATTTGAGTTTGTTTGAGATATTATTATTAAGTAGTTTATATTTGTTGTTGTTGTTTAGTCTTTAGTTATAAACTTCTATGTTATCTTATCGTGCTTAGACTGTGATTGAGATTTTATTATATCTATACTTGTCCTCCGTTCGGAGTTGAGATTTGACAAGTACATTATATAATTGCGTGAGTTATTGATTAGATAGTAACCTAGAATAGCGTTCTACCGCCGACACTGTGGCGTAGGCTGAAAGTACCCACTTCTCGTGCCCCTATAGTGGGTACGAGTCATGACAGAACTACTCTACCCAGTGTAACAATTAACCCAATATATAATATAAAAGTATACCTGAATTAATGATATAGAGAGTATTCATTCCAACATAAATGCCTTCAAACGTAAAATCTCGTTCTTGTTCTCCAGCTTCCTTTCGACTTATCATAGCAGTTCGTTGGAAGTATGTCTACAAATCTAGTAACAATACTAGGTCGTCAATACGACGAGCAAGCCCTCAGTCAAAGGAGAGAGTTAAGAATACATGATGATAAGATAAACGAATGCAAGAAGGAGCATACTTGAACAATAAACTTATACCGTAGGATATCAGACAAGTACATAGCTCTCCAAAATAATGTCACAAGGAACATATAAGGCTTTTCTATAACTAAATGCAAGTTAGAGATACTCTTTGGATCACACACACACGCCTAGCATCTCAACAATAAGCCCATTTACCTGGGATCAGGCTCGTGCAAAATGGGTGGTGCTTAGATTATCCATCCGTCTGTACTATCACATATTGAGGTGATTACAAGCAAGATATCATCATGAGTTGGTTTCTGAATTATCTGGGTCGATTATCAAATCATGAGCTATAAAAAGAATTCGTATGACTTGAACTTTTCAATATCGAATTCATTCATTAGATAGTTGAGCTGAACTCACGGCCTGGATGTCTAATGAAATAACATATATTCTGAGCTGAAACTCAGGGCATAAACATACACAATGGATAGCTAGCTGAACTCAGGGCTGGATGTCCATTTATATCAGGAAGATGAGCTAAGCCACACCTCGGATATTCATGGCGCACGAACACCGATTCAGGGACTGATCAGTATGAAAGATCAAAATTCATATTACAAAGATTCAGACAGGTATATCCAATGGTTTCTCTCCCAACCCAATGCAACCTATTCTAGTGAAGCTTATGACATTCAGATTCTAATAGAAATTATTCTTTGAACGGGAGTCTTAAACAAGTCAAGTTGAATCACTAGATAGTTTCGTCCTTCCTGAAACTTGAAAAGTCCATGAAGATATTTAAAACCAAAGGAGATCCAAAGTAAATGAATGGTTCCAGGATCTAGGACAAATTCATAATCTCTAAAATGTTCGAAATCCCGAAAAAACTAACTCTGGAAATTCTCAAAAATTTCAGCAGAGTCTCCTTGTATTTACTGATCCGTAATAATTCTGATACAAGCAACACAAAGAATATAAATATGGATATGCCAACCCCTTCGGTGGAGCAACCCTCAACATCGGAACCACGTAATATATATCCCAGGTACGCCGACCCCTTCGGTAGAGCAACTCTCAACACCAGAACCACTCAAATATATATATGATACATATATGTATATATACCTTTACCTTAGCAAGCATGCAAACAAACAAAATATACCTTTATTTAGCAAGCAAGCAAGCAAATATATTTATTCTTTAGCAAGCAAGAATTATTTTCTTGGGTATGCAATTTGTTAAATACTATCCAAGTTCAAAATAAATTATTAGTAGCACAATGATATTAAAGTCTTACTTCCAAATGTCATGAAATACAAAATAATTTTTTAACCTTTGCAATATTGGCTTAATGATAATTATATACAAAATTAAATCTAAAATTTTAACTTAATCCATACTTGCTACATATACTCACATTTCAGCTTCTTGATATGCAAAAGAAGTTTAAAAAAATGAAATTAAATAGTGTATGATTACCTTAATATATAGGAACTATAATACTTAATTTAACTAATTAATCATGCCAAAACATGTCAATTTGGTATATTTTAAAAGTGGACAGAATTGATATAATGTGTTAAAATCAAAAACTATCTCATATATATACATATTCAAGCAAGGAAATATAGAATTTATATATATTCCATTTAAGTGTATAGGTTAAGTCTCTAATTTATGCCAAGGCTTACAATTGTCCATAAATTTATACACAAGAATTTGTATCTCCATATTGTGTCAAAGTGTGTGTGTGTGTGTCTCTCTCTATCTCTCTCTCTATCTCTCTCTCTCTCTATCTCTATCTCTCTCTCTATATATAATATATATATATATATATATATATATATATATATATCACAATAAAATTCAGATTTGGAGTGTTATTCATATGTGTCCTACACGTTGTGTCAAGACGTTTGAGTATATATGTTTGCATACATAGAAAGATATGTCGAAGATGTGTTGTATATATAAAAAAAAATAATATATATTATATATATATATATACAAAACTTAGATATTTGTATATAATTTTACCTCATATACATTTACATATATGTTTGTGTCCATGTGTGTCAAGATGTACATATGTGTATATATACATATTGTCAAGAGTATGTATATATATATATATATTTATATATATATATATAATAATATATTTATAACCAACCTATTTATGAACCAACCTACCATTTTATTGAAGAAGACCGAAAAGGCCGAACCTTTACAAGTAATCCTAGAGGCACAAAAAGTCGATCCTGACACGTATACTGATAAAGAAGAGGCATACTAGAAATAAAGCGCTAAGCCGAGGATAGAAGAGAGTTACAGAAAGCCTCCTTGCCGTGCCTACAGAGGGGTCTTCGTTTTTGGTATTGACGAATAGTCTCCAAAATTAGTTGGTATGTACTGTACTGGTGGCTTTCATATCTCGTATTGTTCCGATTTTTCCAGATAACCCACGTGGCGGCCGCAGCAATGATCTGTGGCCATGGTATGCTGAAGCCTAAGTGGCCATGAGGTGGTAAAATTTGTCGCCTCCATGAGGCAAACTGCAACGCTGGAAAAGAGCTCTCCAAACCTTGACCGGTAGGTCTCCCTGATTGAGGATATGGTTGGCTGTTTCCGATTGTCGATCAGGACATGTGCACGCAGAGGCAAGGCTGAACCCGATGTGTTGAGATTATCGTCGGTGGAGAGGATATTACGAAGGCTCCCAAATGAGGAAAGACCACTTCTGGGGATGCACGTCTGCTAGAATGAGACAATGGTAGGGTATGGGGCGCGTTGCCCAGGATAATGCTTCTGGCAGACTTAATTGAGAAGGTGCCAGCACCGTCGGGCGACCACACGAGCTTATCTGCATCTGGTTCGATCCTCAAACCGCTACGACATATGTGGTCGGTAGCTTCGGGCCCCGCCCATGACCTGACTTTGGTCCAGTTCCACGTGTTTAGGAGGGTCCCATAGATCCTTGATAGTGCTGTTCCTAGGAGCCGCCAAAGTGTTGGAAAGTAAGAAATCGCCTACCAGCGCTCTAGGAATGGTGATGCTTTTCTGATGTCCACCTTAAGGTAAATCACTAGTTCGGTGAGGGACCGCCCGTGAAGGATACGGTGCCAGGCCGTAAAAGATCTGCTGTTAGCGATGGCCGTGGATAGGTGGATATGCTTGAAGTATCTGGCCTTCATGAATCTAGACCATAAGTTCTTACCAGTACGAAGCGTCCACAACAATTTCATCGAGAAGGCGTTAACAATGTAGGAAAGTTTAGTAAAACCCAGACCCCCCTCTCTGGTAGGACGAGCCATGGTGTCCCAGATGGCCTAATATTGCTTTTCGTGGCCGCCGCTGTGTCCCCAGAGAAAATTGCTGAAGATGCTCTCGATATAGGATAGAAATTTCTTGGAGGAGCACGCTGCCAGGGTGTAGATGGAAATGGAAGTAAGGACATGATTGATGAGGATAATCTTGTCTCCTAGGATAGGGTGGCATTGTGCCAGCCCTCGAGCTTCTCCTGATACGATTGGTCAGGTTCTCGAAGATCCCGGCATTAGATTTTCTGTACACCAGGGGCCCCGAGGTAGAGGAATGGAGGGTGTTGATGGGGAATGATATGGTGGTTGATATGCTAGCCTTTGCTCTCTTTTGATTGTGGTGTGTGTAGGTAACACTCTTTCCGGGTTGATCTTCTGTCCAAGCACCTTTCATAGATCTGGAGTTTATTGTGGACGACTTCCATCGATCATGCGTCTCGGATGAGAATATAAGGATATCATCAAACTATATGTCAACAGGTCCAGTTTTTTAATAAATACCCAATCGTATGTCCAAAGTTGGATTCCGGCGGACCGTGCACAAAATCGCCCGCTGAGTCGGATCATGGGACCCGCACAACGGCGGTCCGGTCAACTGTCTCAGAATCGGACCAAACTTGGCATACAGAATCAAAAAAATGATACGGTCCTGTTGGCGCAAGTTTGTCTCGATCTGACGAACGTGCACAAAGTAATTAAAAAATTTGCACAGAGGCCGATACGGTAAATTTGACGGATACGCATCAAATTTATCGCAACGACCAACCAATTTGAATTTGTCAAAGCCCAAATTTGCGAGTCGATACACACCTTTGATGCTTTCGGTTTACGACCACATCGCCAGGATTGGCGGAACGCACGTCGTATCGAGGGTTTTATTGAATTTTGTTGATTTAAAACTTGGTTTTTTCCTGATTTTCGAACCGAGTTATCTCGACATATAATAGATGAAACTAAAAAGTGTTAATAGAATTTAATGTCCTATATGTTATCTGTGAATGTGTTTAAATAGATTTCTGAAACTGTCGAAGGTTCGGACACAAATCGTCTTCCAATATGGGTGCTACACCGATTATATACTCTGTTTATAAACAGAGTTTTTGTCGAATTGAGTCAATTTTTTGAGGATTCTATCGCATTACTATTAAATGTATTTGAAGGACCATTAAGGGGGTTACGTTATCTACTTACCAGAGAAAGCGGTTCGCAAAACAAGCGAACAAGGTGGAAGAAAAACCACGTGTGAAGTCGGGTTGATCACTGCACTGGCTATGTTACTGTCGTTGTTGTGTATCCTCTGCGTGGCTGCTCTCGGCCTGCCGCCGGCCGACGACCGACCCCCGGCCAGCCTGCGACGGCGCGCGGGCAGGGGAGGGGCGCGTGTGGGTGTAGCTAGGGTTTAGAATTTCTTCGTTCTCTCGATTCCGATCTCTCTCTATCTCTCGTATATATTATGCGTGCGTATGTGTTTTGTAAAGGGATCAGGCTCAGCCTGGTTTGTGTTGTGTGTAACAGGGGGGGGGGTCGGGCCTTGCTGGGCTGGGATTAAAGGGTTATTAGTTAGTTCTATATTTGTTTTATTTCTTTATATTATAGATATATAGAATATATATATATATATTAGATATATATATAATATATATATGTTTTACATTGTATATATCATTTGTATATAATATATATAATATATATATATATATATAATATTATATATATACAATATATAATATATGTTTTAAATGTAAAATATATATATATATTTTATATATATATATATATAAATATAATATATTATATAATATATATATAATATATATAATAACCATATGACAATACAACCCTATATAATAAATAAATATTTCATAGTCAAAACCTAAATGATACTTTTCTTGTGTATGGTTCATAAAAATATGCACATATGTACATATAATTCATTTGAAAATGAATTATCAGAAAAAACGAATACTAATTATATTATTTAAGATATAATATAATAATATAATAATAATAATAATAATAATAACAATATTAACCAACTAAAATGACCATAAGAGTTTTTGGTGAGCATATCATACCCCATCTTTATTTGGTCTTAGAAATTCGTACAATTATTCTAAAACAACATTTAAATAAACTATTAAATATTTATAAAGTTTGTCAAGTCCTAGAAATAAGTAAGAAATATTTGTACACACATAAAATGCTACATGGCCGTCTTTGGTCTTTCTGCATGTCCACATGGGCTTGGATTTGGTTCGGGTCCAGTTTGGACTAAATTGGCACAACCGGGTCTCCTAAAATCATAATCTTAATTAATATATAATTAATTTAATCTATAGGGGTTAAGTCGCAACTTGGCCTAGTTTTCCTAGTTAGGACATCACTATGGTTCGGCCTTCCCTACCAGGGCTAATACACTAGTTAAAACACGCCATTGCACTATCCGTGCCATGATTTCTAGTCACCTGGTACTCCAAATCTCAACAATGACTAAGACCATCTATTGTAATAATTAACTAAATAATTATTTATAAAATCTAAAAATCACCATTCAAATAAAATAAATAATAATAAGGATATTTCAAAATTTTCGGGAAGGGAGCTACAAATCTACCCACCTTAAAATAATTTCGTCTCGAAATTCTAATTCATAACTATTCTTTAAAATTTTAAAATAAAGTCTACCTTCACCTTAATCTCCTTAAATTTAATTCCTCAAAATAGCTCATATCCTCCTCCTAGGCATTTTGTAACTAATAACCTCGAGGACTTCTACCCACTTGGGTCACACTACTCGTCAAAACTAAAATCTTATAATCTTCTAACTAGTTGCTAACAATCCTACCAACAGATATCTACTGCAAATGACATCTATAATCCTCTCCTATCTAGCACAACCCAAAATTTAACAAGCAACAAATTTACACAAGTAGCTAAGAGATATTGATAAATTCTAATAAGCATGTCCATTCGTCGCTCTGAAATAGGAAGAACATGAAGATAAGGAAGAATAATTAAGAGCAACATGAAGTTTTCAAGAGGGGTTGAGGGTATTCAATGATACAGATAGAAAGAAAGTTTACGAACCATTAACTTATTTGCTAGGTTGGGCTACTCTAGTCCAGTCACTTGCTAAATCGAAGAACCTTTCGTTTCTTAAAGGGGCTTGCAATCCATGCAATACGAAAATTTCGTCCTCGGAGTTAATCTAAATAAGGTTCCAAAATAGAACGAAATTTGAGAAATCAAGATTGTGATCTTTTCCGTGGTTATTTAAACACACGAGTAAGGGATAGGGATTTGGATGGTTGGAGGGTTTTGGGAACTAGGAATTTGACCCAATCATACTCCAAATCAATCATAAAGTATGTCTAAAACAATACTTATTACTTTAAATAATCCTTGTAATAAAATCAATTGTCAAAATATTGTTAAGAATAATTCAGATATTTATAGCTGTATATTCTCCATAAATACAATATATTCTAAAATAATATAGTAGTAATTTGAATTTAATATAACTCTTGATAAAATAGTAATTCCAATAATCCTAGAATAAAATCTCTTTTGAAGTTTTACAAATCTCCCTTCACTTTTTTTTTCCAACATATCTAAAATAGAAGTATAATAAAATTATTTTCCGATTTGGAAAAATATATAAACTAAAATAAACTAAATGGAGAATGTGAGAAAATGGAAAGTGGGCTTACGACCTACCCACCATAGAATGATTTTTTCTCGAATTTAAGGACTAGGATGATCCAATCTTTCTAAGATTTAAATAAATATTGGATATAACAAATCAAATTCGTTCTATAATGATTTTAAAAAAATAATTCAAAATTTTATTAAAATATTAAAAGTTTGCATTTGATCGAATCTAATATAATACAATAATAATTTAAATGAATAATATGTTTATCAAATGACTTGGAAAATATGGTATATATTATTTTAACAATACATATATTTGTTAGTCCAAGACTGAATCAAACTAACTATAATATAACAAAATGAATTTAATTGATAATTAATATTAGCAAATAATTTAAATGATATTTTATAAATTCTAAATCAAAAAAATGGTTTGACAAAAAAAATTATGTTGTCATCCAAATATATTCTATAGTGGTTAATAATAAAATCTATTTTTTTTAACCAAAATTCATTAAAATAAAACAAGATAAAACTTTTGAAAGTAGGGATGTGGGTTTACAATTCTACCCACCTTAAAATATTTCGTCTTCAAAATTTTAAAGAGCACGATTAGGCACGACTATAAAAAATAATTAAGAAACCAAATTTTTAATTAATATGAATAAACCGACGAATGGTATAATCAAGGGAGTGATATGATTCATGATCTAGTTAGTCACGCCTAAAAATGATAAAGCTAATAAACAAAAGGAGAGTGTGATTTGGTACGACCAGTATTCGGTCAAAGGTCTAGTTGACAACCAAATATTTTTAAGATTCGGTCAAGATTGAAACAGTTGGCACGACCAATCTCTGGTCAGCATGGTTGAGTCATTACCAGCTTTTTAAGGAATGGCCAAAGTTCTCGATGAAATCTAAACAAGATTTTAGTCGCATTTTTATGAGACAGTCACGATAAAGGCTAATCGTGCAAGTCATCCAAGTAGGGTAAAAATAGAAAGTTGGCACGAGCATGATCATGATCAAAATAGTCATGACCGTAGTTGGAACGAAGGTATAACCTTAGCTATGATTTATTTGAAATTATAGACACGGTTATGATTTAGTCTTGATAAAAATTGGTTTAAGATCGATCAAAATTAAAATCATCTTTGTACGAACAACTAGTTAAACAAAATTATTTAGGCACGATCATGGAATTGAATTCTAGGGTGAGGCGAATTGGCACGATCGAAATAGAATCGAATAGTTTGATCATGATCAAAAAGTTTTTAAGGATGATCCAATCGAAATCATTCTAACACGAACGATTGTGTAGGCATGATCATAGAATCAAACCTAGGAAAGGATTCGAATTGACTCGATCGAAGTATAATAAAAGGAGTCTAGTCATGGTCGAAATTGTTCAAGGGTGATCAAATCCAAAATTGTCTCGATATGCTTAAGATATTTATCTACAATTATTTAGGCACGAGTTTAGAATCAAAATCTAGATAAGCTTAGGAATCCAGTCGAAATTACATTAAAAGATGACATTCTAAAAATAGAAGGATAAGAAAGGAAGAAAGAATTACCAGTTTATTGAGAAGATTGTGACTAGGAGTAAGCACAAATCAATTTGAAAACTTGATAGTTATATGCCAATAAGACGTAGTCTCTATGGTATTCGTAACTCGTAAATATAATAGAAGTCATTTTATCGAGAATTTATGCCTTGCCAGTGTACAGCTAGCTGTATTAAACCCCTGGTTCCACAACTCAAGCTATGTTGCGGTAACGAATACCCTATCAACTCTATCTAATCTTGACATAACAACTCAAGGATGAAATAGGACGACCAAGACATAATTTTAATAATGTTCGATCACCCACGCTTACTTGTAATTATTTCAACTTAGGGGTCATGCCACGCCAGTGCGCTCTGGCTGCAGTGAACCCGCAGTCTCGATAATTCAAATAAGTAACGACAATGCGCTGTTGTCTTGTCATCGCAAGTCATTAAAATTATTCCAACTATACTAGAAATGGACTACCAATATATATATATATATATATATATATATATATATATATATATATATATATATATCTACATGGACGACGTTGGTCGCACTACATGACCACCAGGACTTGGGTTGAGTTCGGGCTAATTTGGAACTACCGGGTCTTCTAAAAGCCAATAATCTTAATAATAAATAACTAAATTATTCCTAGGATTATGTCACGATTTGGCTTGGTTTTCCTAGTTAGCATACACCTATGACTCGGTCTTCTCTACCATGGTTAGAACACTAGTCAAAGTACTCGACAACACTCTCAGTGCCAAAATTCTTGGTTATCTTGCACTCCAAAACTTAACCGTGACTAAGGCCTTCTATAATAAATATTTATAAAATTCTAAAAATCATATTTTAATTCAAATAAAAGGAATAAATGCTATTTTCAAAATTTTGGGAAAATGTTACGAATCTACCCTCCTTAGAAATACCGTCGAATCAAAATGCGATAGTGTATCCTAGAAGTCATCTAGTGAGACCTATGTAGCAACCTTGTGTAAAACCCCAAAATTTCTACTATATTTTTAGTACTGAATTTTTTTGTATTTATACGTCGCGTAGTCGTATTGTACATCGTGCGGGAATTTGCATTTCTCGTATTTACTCGTCAAGTGCGGATATGTGCGAGTTACATAATTTTTTTTGAAAAATGGTTTTGATTTTATTATCGGTGATGGTTTCAAAATATATATAATAATTATTTTATTTTAGAAGTTGTGAAAAGTATCTATCGAGGCTGGCAAAATTTATTATTTTATTTATTTATAAAATACTATCTTATTTTAATAGTGGTAATTTAGAAAACTAGATTTATGTGAATATTCTACTCGTGTAAAGCACATAAAATTTATTTCATGAATATTATCAAAATTTATTTCTATTATTTATAATAAATTATTTAGCAAAAGGTATTTTAAATATTTGAATATTTATGTTCATTTTCGAAATTGTTTTATCTAAATTATTAAAATGTATTTTAAAGATATTTCCTATTACTATTTAAAATATTTATTCTAATTTTTGAAATTAATTACTTTTATTATTTATCATAAAGATATTTTAAAATTTGTGAATTTATTGATTAACATTTTTGGCAATTTAAATTTAAATTTGATTTTATTGAAATATTTTTAAAATAATTTAAACTTATAGATAAGCTTTATATAAATATAAATTTGATTTAAATTTAATTTTTTGATTTCTCAAATTGGTCTAAACTTGATTTATATTAAAGTTGTGAATTATCCAAAGGGATTTGAGCCGATCCTAGTCATTACCTAAATAGGAACCCGACCTCCTATATAAGGAGAACTCCTGTCGGCTCCTTCCCCTAGAACCCAAATAAATTCCACCATTCAAATTTCTCGCCCCAAAACATGCTGTGCGTCGTGTCTGTGCCTCATCCAACTACTATATCTTTCTATTACATTTACAATTTCTCCAACAGAACCCGACCCCCTCTCCGCCGTGTCGGACAGCCCCGACACGATGATACAAACCACCATCGTCGGCTCCTTTCTTCTCTGCCATATCCGTAACCCCTCTAACTCTACTAACTCCCAGCCGTCAACATCCACACCACCACCATAAAAACCACACCCCCTTCAGGCGTCCGACCCTCGACCCCGTACTAGGTAACTCGCTACCATCGCTCGACCTGTACTCTAGGATCTGCTGTGCGTCGAGCGCCGAGCGGCCGTGCTGGTTCCCAGTGCCAGCGACTCGACGCACCACCACCACCTGTCGCCCTTCCCACATCCAGCAACACCACCGCTGTGGCTACCTCCATGGCAGCCGGCCCCACCTTTCACACGCGCACCACCACCACGGCTACCGGCCGGAACCCCTCCAAAACCACCAATCATCGTCACAATACTCACCTTTTTCGCGCCGCTCTCGCTGGCCGCATATCCTCCACTCGGGGCCAACAAGATCGCCTTCACCGCGGTCAGCGTCGCGTACGCAACCGTCGAGCCTCGGGTCGTGCGCACGCGCATCTCCGAGGGCTGCGCCGCCACCACGCACGTGCTCTGACCCTCCTTCCGCTGCCATTGCAGACCCCCAAGCCCAGCGAGCCCTCCTCTTCGGCTGCCCCCTTTTTCCTTCTTCTTCTTCGCATCATCCCTGTCTCTCCTTCTCCTCACACTCCCTCCTACTTTATTCCTTTCTTCCTCATTTTTTTATTTCCTATGCTCTACTGATTTTTGCTTCCTCTTTCTATTCCTATTCCCTTTCAAAAGTCAAACCTCTTCAAACGAGAAAGAGCACACCCACACAGCTGGGATAGGACAGGCATGTGTAATTGTGTTTTTATGTCATTATTATTATTTTATTACTATAATTAATGTATATAAAATAGTACTAAATATACCAGAGTTAACATCAATATTGTAGTTATATTATTTATTGTTAAAGATGTTGTTATTATACCTTATAAATCTTTTTTTCAACTGTGAGTATGTATACATATAGAATTTTGAAGAGTATTATAGTATTATTATATTTATTATTATCATTATCATTATCATTATTATTATTATTATTATTATTATTATTATTATTATTATTATTATTATTATTATTATTATTTTTGGTTGTTGTTGTTTTGAGTTATGCTAGTTTCGGTTCTCTTGGGTTCCCTTACGAATTATTATTATTAATTGCTGAATTTATTCTATTTTATTATTACTATTATATTTTGTTAAAATATATATAAATAATATTTTTCAAATTATTGATAATAAAAGTAGGTTAGAGGTCCACATATATTTTTTAAAAAGGTTAATTATGTTCCTACGATATTGTTTGCCTTAAATCATTTTAGATGTTATATCTTTCTCATTCTAAAAATATTTTTTTGAAAGTAAAATTTCTTTACCAAATTATATTATAAGTTTGTAGCTGTTCCAAAATATTTATATATAGCTTTCTACATAAAAGTTTTATTTTGACAAACTTAGAGACTTTGTCTAAAAATGATTTTTTAGTATCCACGAAACTATATTTTAGTTAATAAAATACAATTTTCAAAGTATTATATTTCCTAGAATATATATATATATATATATATATATATATATATATATATATATATATATATATATATATATATATTGTCCAAATTCCTTTGATTATCCTTCCGTCAGTGACTCAACCCATCATTCTCGTTTCCTCACCAAATATGTACTTTATTATGACGACTTAGCTAATTCGACCTTTGTGGACCCGATAGATCAGTCCATGCCATCATCCGAGGTCGTCATGCATAATTGTAACATCGCAGTCATACTCCATGCCACGTGATCATAGCACCACACCAGGCGTCCTACCAGGCAAGTATACATTGCTAATTAACTGTCAAATTATTTATTTTGTTTCATATTGTTAGTTTCCTTGTTATAAACTGCGCGTCCAAGCCACACTTGGGTGCAAGCGACTCTATTAGTCATTTTACTTTACTATATGCATGTTAACTTAGTTGTAGCAGACTACCTTCTTGTTGGAGGATATCCTTATATCTCCTTGGGCCACGACACTCACACTACACGGTTTGAGACATTTTGCTGGGGACATGACTTATGGATTGGCCATCTCTAAAGTCGTGTGACGATAGTTGTTCGTAACTGCTATGACTAGGGTTTTAAAGACTCAACCAGTTATAAAACTGGACGAGCCATGGACATGACTTGAACAGTGTGGGAAATATTGGAGGAGGACAGTCGCTAGTGTGTATGAAAAGCCAAACAGGTAAACCATAGTTTTTGAAAGGAACTATGACGATATATTTGCAGATACCCCCTGACATTTTGGACGTTACGGTCGGATACGGATCACTGGATGCCAGTTACGTACTTATAGCCTAAAATCCCACCCATGCGCATGAAAGTTGTCCTCTAAATTGAGCATTAGGCTGTTAGAATCTCCTTTGCATATTTGTGTCTAGAATAGTCCTGTATATATTATTTTATTATTCTGACAGTTCATATTAGCTTGTTCTTCATGTATCTTGCTACGTCCGTCTGAGGACCTGGTTATTTCCCAGGTGTGTGTTCATGTCTTCCGCAGCTATCCTAGCCGAGATTGTGGTCTTCTTCATTTATTCGAAGATGACGTGACTTGGTTCCTCCTTACTACTTCCACTTAGCCTTTTATATATCTTGTACTTCTTCCTTTTTATTGTGGTTGGTAGTGGATGTGTCTCCACCCAATATATTGTACCAAGACAATTCATTATATGATATCTTTTATTCCTTTATTTTGTGGATGCGATTAGTTAGTTATGGTTTACTACATTTTACAGCTTATGTATACATACATTGTTCCTGTACTTTGTATGTATACAGCTGGCATATTTACGTATTGGTCCTACGTATTTTGGGATTGGGGTGTTACATATTTTTGTGGTGGCCCATGCAGGTCAAGATAAATTGTTTGGTTACTTTATCGTACCAAGCAAGCCTGCGTATAGGATTAGAGTCTAGGATCTCATCCACATACTTGACCTCCTTTTTCGAACTATCGTTCGACTCATCGACTGCATCTTGCTTGATTCATTCTATCATTATTCTTATCTTTCCTTCGTGCTTGCTAGAGATTGACCCTACTAGTTAGATGTCCCAAACATCCTTAGCTTAATTCTTTAAGTTGGATTGAATACCCCATGACTTGACACACCCTTGACCATTAAGGGAATACAAATAGTATTATCTAGACCATACAGACTAGAGGAATTTAACCCATTTGGTCAACCAAGCCTTGGTCAATAAGACCGTAGAATGATGGTATAGGAATAAACAAGACTTAGATTCTCATGAATCTTAGACTATTTATATTTGTTCTTATTTCATCTACCATCGTGCCTATGTACTACTATCTAGACTAATGATGATAACATAGCCTAGTATTTGCAAGCTAATTCTTTATCGAGCTTGATCAAGGCATATGCTATGGAGTGGCCACTCACTAACATATTGCCTAGTCAGAACCGGTGTATGATGGTCTGATCAACCAAGTGCACTTTGGTTCTCTTTTGTCTATTATTCTACGTGGATGGAACATAAATAAACTTAGCCTTTAGAATCCCATCCACGACTGCCTTGAAAATTCTTTCAAAATTATACAGTCGTCCTTGAATCACGTATTGGTATTCGATAAAATCGTCATTGAACTCCTTATTGCTTTCGCCTCTACCTATTTTAGAAGGACGGAGGCGTGGTACTAGAAATTCCTCTAGCTACACTATCACCTATAACCCTCAACCTACTCTCAAATCATACATTCTCGGTATTTAATCCATTCTCTCTAACCTTTATTGCATATTTTAACTTTAACCCCCACTTATTTTCCTTCTTGTGTTAACCCATGATTATCCTTGCCGTTATTGAAATCGAGATTTCCTAATGCATATTTCGTTGAGCATTGTGAATTATTTTGTGCCTTCTCACCCTCCTGCGAATCCTTAATTTCGAGGACGAAATTCTTTTAAGTTGGGTATGATGTAAAACCCCTAAATTTCTACTATATTTTTAGTACTGAATTTTTTGTATTTATACGTCGCGTAGTCGTATTGTACGTTGCACGGAAATTTACATTTCTCGTATTTACTCGTCAAGTGCGGAATGTGCGAGTTACATAATTTTTTTTGAAAAATGATTTTAATTTATTATCGGTGATGGTTTCAAAATATATATAATAATTATTTTATTTTAGAAGTTGTGAAAAGTATCTATCGAGGTTGGTAAAATTTATTATTTTATTTATTTATAAAATACTATCTTATTTTAATAGTGGTAATTTAGAAAACTAGATTAATGTGAATATTCAAAGCACATGAAAATTATTTCATGAATATTTTAAAATTTATTTTTATTATTTATAATAAATTATTTAGCAAAAGGTATTTTAAATATTTGAATATTTATGTTCATTTTAGAAATTGTTTTATTTAAATTATTAAAAATGTATTTTAAATATATTTCCTATTACTATTTAAAATATTTATTCTAATTTTTAAAATTAATTACTTTTATTATTTATCATAAAGATATTTTAAAATTTGTGAATTTAATGCTTAACATTTTTGGCAATTTAAATTTAAATTTGATTTTATTGAAATATTTTTAAAATAATTTAAACTTATAGATAAGCTTTATAT
Source organism: Iris pallida (assembly GCA_029216955.1). NCBI lineage: Eukaryota > Viridiplantae > Streptophyta > Magnoliopsida > Asparagales > Iridaceae > Iris > Iris pallida. The sequence continues at coordinate 1,104,741 of JANAVB010011395.1, forward strand.
AAATATAAATTTGATTTAAATTTAATTTTTTTGATTTCTCAAATTGGTCAAAACTTGAATTAAATTAAAGTTGTGAATTATCCAAAGGGATTTGAGCTGATCCTAGTCATTATCTAAATAGGAACCCGACCTCCTATATAAGGAGAACTCCTGTCGGCTCTTTCCCATAGAATCCAAATAAATTCCACCATCCAAAATTTCTCGACCCAAAACGTGTTGTGCATCGTGTCTGTGCCTCATCCAACTACTATATCTTTCCATTACATTTATAATTTCCCCAACAGAACCCGACCCCCTCTCCGTCGTGTCAGACAGCCCCGACATGATGACACAAACCACCATCGTCAACTCCCTTCTTCTCCGCCTTATCCGCAACCCCTCCGACTCTACCAACTCCCTGCCGTAAACATCCGTACCACCACCATAACAACCGCACCCCCTTCAGCCGTCCGACCCTCGACCCCATACTAGGTAACTCGCTACCACCGCTCGACCCGTACTGTAGGATCTGCTGCACGTCGAGCGCCGAGCGGCCGTGCTGGTTTCCAGCGCTAGCAACTCGACGCTCCACCACCACCTGTCGTCTTCCCACATCCACCAGCACCACCGCTGTGGCTACCTCCGCGACAGCCGGCCCCACCTTCCACACACGCACCACCACCACGGCCACCGGCCGGAACCCCCCAAAACCACCAATCATCACTGTAATACTCACCTTTTTCGTGTCGCTCTCGCTGGCCGCATCTCCTCCACTCGGGGCCGACGAGATCGCCTCCACCGCGGTCAGCATCGCGTACGTAACCGCCGAGCCTCGGGTCGCGCGTACGTGCATCTCCGAGGGCTGCGCCGCCACCACGCGCGTGCTCTGACCCTCCTTCCGCCGCCGTTGTAGATCCCCGAGCCCGGCGAGCCCTCCTCTCCGTCTACCCCCTTCTTCTCTCTTCTTCTCTGCATCATCCCTCTCTCTCCCTCTCCTCACACTCCCTCCCTCTTTATTCCTTTTTTCCTCATTTTTTTTATTTCCTATGCGCTACTGATTTTTGCTTCCTCTTTTTATTCCCATTCCCTTTCAAAAGTCAAACCTCTTCAAACGAGAAAGAGCACACCCACACAGCTAGGATAGGACAGGCATGTGTTAATTGTGTTTTTATGTCATTATTATTATTTTATTACTATAATTAATGTATATAAAATAGTACTAAATGTACCAGAGTTAACATCAATATTGTATTTATATTATTTATTGTTAAAGATGTTGTTATTATACCTTATAAATCTTTTTTTTCAACTGTGAGTATGTATACATATAGAATTTTAAAGAGTATTATAGTATTATTATATTTATTATTATTATTATCATTATTGTTATCATTATTATTATTATTATTATTATTATTTTTGGTTGTTGTTGTTTTGAGTTATGCTAGTTTCGGTTCTCTTGGGTTCCCTTACAAATTATTATTATTAATTGCTGAATTTATTCTATTTTATTATTACTATTATATTTTGTTAAAATATATATAAATAATATTTTTCAAATTATTGATAATAAAAGTAGGTTAGAGGTCCACATATTTTTTTAAAAGGTTAATTATGATCCTACGATATTGTTTGCCTTAAATCATTTAAATGTTATATCTTTCTCCTTCTAAAAATATTTTTTTGAAAGTAAAATTTCTTTACCAAATTATATTATAAGTTTGTAGCCGTTCCAAAATATTTATATATAGCTTTCTACGTAAAAGTTTTATTTTGACAAACTTAGAGACTTTGTCTAAAAATGATTTTTTAGTATCCACGAAACTATATTTTAGTTAATAAAATACAATTTTCAAAGTATTATATTTCATAGAATATATATATATATATATATATATATATATATATATATATATATATATATATATATATAGTCCAAATTCCTTAAAAATATATATATATATATATTGTCCAAATTCCTTTGATTATCCTTCCATCAATGACTCAACCCATCATTCTCGTTTCCTCACCAAATATGTACTTCATTATGACGACTTAGCTAATTCGACCTTTGTGGACCCGATAGATTAGTCCATGCCATCATACGAGGCCGTCATGCATAATTGTAACATCGCACTCATACTCCATGCCACGTGATCATAGCACCACACCAGGCGTCCTACCAGGCAAGTATCCCTTGCTAATTAACAGTCAAATTATTTATTTTCTGTATTATTTATTTTGTTTCATATTGTTAGTTTTTTTGTTATAAACTGTGCGTCCAAGCCACACTTGGGTTCAAGCGACTCTATTAGTCGTTTTACTTTACTATATGCATGTTAACTTAGTTGTAGCGGACTACCTTCTTGCTGGGGGATGTCCTTATATCTCCTTGGGCCATGACACTCACACTACACGGTTTGAGACATTTTGCTAGGGGACATGACTTATGGATTGGCCATCTCTAAAGTCGTGTGACGGTAGTTGTTCATAACTGCTATGACTAGGGTTTTAGAGACTCAAGCAGTTACAAGACTGGACGAGCCGTGGACATGACTTGAAAAGTGTGGGAAATATTGGGGGCGGACAGTCGCTAGTGCGTATGGGAAGCCAAACAGATAAACCATAGTTTTTGAAAGGAATTATGGCGATATATTTGCAGATACTCTCTGACATTTTAGATGTTACGGTCGGATACGGATCACTGGATGCCAGTTACGTACTCATAGCCTAAAATCCCACCCATGCACATGAAAGTTGTCCTCTAAATTGCACATTAGGCGGTTAGAATCTCCTTTGCATATTTGTGTCTAAAATAGTCCTTTATATATTATTTTATTATTCTGACAGTTCATATTAGCTTGTTCTTCCTGTATCTTGCTACGTCCGTCTGAGGACCTGGTTATTCCCCAGGTGTGTGTTCATGTCTTCCGCAGCTATCCTAGCCGAGATCATGGTATTCTCCATTTATTCGAAGATGACGTGACTTGGTTCCTCCTTACTACTTCCACTTAGCCTTTTATATATCATGTACTTCTTTTTTTTTATTGTGGTTGTAGTGGATGTGTCTCCACCCAACATATTGTACCAAGACAATTCATTATATGATATCTTTTATTCCTTTATTTTGTGGATGAGATTAGTTAGTTGTGGTTTACTACATTTTACAGCTTATGTATACATACATTGTCCCTATACTTTGTATGTATACAGCTGGCATGTTTACGTACTTGGTCTTATTTATTTTGGGATTGGGGCGTTACACCTTAACTACCCAAATGTCAAGTTAAATTAGGGACTCCTAGTCTTAACTATTCTCCTAAAATTGACCTAATTCTAGTTATGAATAAGCATTTCCTAGTCGCAGGCTTGCAGTAGTACGAATAATATAGGTGCTACTATAAGTTCGCATGATTCGCGAAAACTGACCTGCATAGGCCACCAGTAAAACTTGTCATGACCCACACCCGCTTTTCGGATACGAGACATGTCCAAGCCAGCCTACGTCGCAGAGTCGATGGTAGAACGCTGTCACGGCCAAGATGCTCAAAATCACAAAATGATACATTTATTGCTCATTCACATTACTAAATCAATTTTACAAATTACAAGATTTCACAACTTCATATTTTCTAGAAAATACAATGTCTCACAAAATAAAAAAGACAGCTAGTTCAACTATCTAGGTTGACCTCAGCATACCCATGCCTTCCCAGTGCTAAGAGTGAACGCGGCTAAACCTAAAAAATATTGGTTTCCAGTCAGGAATGGAACGAATACGTTCTTACAACAGAATCAATAAATGACGAAATCTATAAATCTGTAATAATACTGAGATACATGATAAGCGGATAAACAGGGAATCATGGTAGGAATCATGCGAGTAAAAGCAGGAAGACATGGTACACAAGACAAGCAATGACAAGAAACTGTAATGTAGCAAGACTATATCTAACAAGTGATTTGAAACACACTTTCGACATGTAAACGGCTAAGGGGTAAATCCGGTACCCTGCACGTGTCGTGTGTAGCTGCTATTATTCATGAATAGACATCATAGGATATTTTTGGGTATGTTTACATATCTACTAATGTACTTCCCCGCCCGGCTAGTACCCATAGATTCAAACAGGTCACGAACACGAAAATATATTGGTCACGAACGACATGCAAGAATCCATAACTACTATCTCGTGTGACAAGCGTGTCAAGAACTAATGGAATATTATTGTAAAAAATTATTAAATACAGGAAATATAGAGATAATCACATACGAAAACTATCAGAGATGTACTCGCCTGAGGTCATGTACTGGTGAAACCGATAATACTATACCACTCAATGAGCCACAACAGTCAACACTTGCAGAAGTCTTTGGATGCTGAAATAAATATTACCAATATTTTCAGAATAGTCAAATTAGCTAGAATTGTATGTTCTTAAGTCCAATTCTGGACATAGAGGTAAAACGATAATTTCAGATCAAAACGGTGTACGCCGTTAGACCCACTTTGCACGAAAAAGCGTGCCAAAGTCTATGATCTCTAAAGTCATCAAACTATATATCAACAGGTCCGATTTTTCGATATAAACCCAACCGTATGTCCAAAGTTGGATTCCGGCGGGCCGTGCACAAAATCGCCCATTGAGTCGGAAATATTTTCATGTTGAATACATTTTTACTTCCGAAATATTTTTAGGAATAAATTTTCACTTACGAAATATTTTTGGGCAGAAGCTGTCAGTACAGCTTGCTATATTTTGAATAGGGTGCTTATTCGACCTATTTCGAAGAAAACACCCTATGAACTTTGGTTTGGTTGGACCCCCAATTTATATTATTTTAGAGTGTTTGGTTGTCGCTGCTTTATCCTCAATACCAAAGATAACTTAGGAAAGTTTGATGCCAAAGCTGACGATGGTATTTTTCTTGGCTATGCCGACAAGAGTAAAGGATATCGAGTGTTCAACAAACGCTCCATGATAGTAGAAGAATCTACTAATGTTACTTTTGATGAGAAAAATAGTACAGCTACCATCCCCAACGATGATGATGAACCATCAACTTCTACGCCTATGACTACCAATCCTGAAGCCAACTCTCTGGAAGACTTACTGAAGAAATTCAAGTTCAAACCGTCACACCCAGAAAACTTGGTAATAGGTGAGGTATCTCGCGGAGTACGTACTCGTTCATCTTTAAGAGATTCCATTGCTAGCACTGCTAATATTTCTCAAATTGAGCCTAAAAATGTTTTAGAAGCCTTTAATGATAAATTTTGGATTTTTGCCATGCAAGAAGAACTCAACCAATTCGAAAGGTGCCAGGTCTGAAAACTTGTTCCTAGGCCAGCTAATCATTCTATTATTGGTACTAAATGGGTTTTTCGCAATAAAGTAAATGAAGATGGATCACTTACTCGCAACAAAGCGCATCTAGTAGCTTAATGATACAACCAAGAGAAAGGTATCGATTACGATGAGACGTATGCTCCTGTTGCAAGACTTGAATCCATTCGGATGATTTGTGCCTTTGCAAACTTTCAAAATTTTAACCTTTCCAAATGGATGTCAAAAGTGCTTTTCTGAATGGTTTTATTAAGGAGGAAATTTTTGTAAAATAACCCCCTGGTTTTGAAGATAATAAATTTCTCGACCATGTTTTCAAAATCAAGAAAGCACTTTATGGCCTCAAACAAGCCCCTAGAGCTTGGTATGAACGCCTAAGTACTTTCTTATTAGATAAAGGTTTTTCAAAAGGGAAAATTGACACTACACTCTTTATAAAATCTTTCAAAGACACCATTCTTTAGTAAAAATTTATGTTGATGATATCATATTCGATTCTACTAATAAAACTCTCTGTCAAGAGTTTGCTAAGTGTATGCAGAACAAATTTGAGATGAGCATGATGGAGGAGCTTAATTACTTCCTTGGACTGCAAGTCAAACAAATATCGTATGGTACTTTCATCTGTCAGTCAAAGTATACAAAGGATATGCTGAAGAAGTTTGACCTTGACAACGTCAAACCGATTGGCACTCCACTGGATACTATAACCAAACTAGAACCCGATGAAAGTAGCAAACCTGTGGATCAACGTAAGTATCAAGGTATGATAGGCAGTCTACTTTATTTAACTGCTAGTCGCCCTGATATCATGTTTAGTGTTTATCTGTATGCTCGCTATTAATCTAGTCCTAAGGAATCACACATGTCCTCTGTTAAGCGTATCTTTCGATACCTTAAGGGTACTGTTACAGTGGGCTTGTAGTATCCCAAATCCACATCCTTTGACCTTATTGGTTATTCAGATGCTAATTTTGCAGGATGCAAAGTTGACCGTAAAAGTACGATCGGTACGTGTCATTTATTAGGTAAGGTTCTAGTCTCTTGGTTTAGCAAGAAGCATAATTCTGTCGCACTATCTACAACAGAAGCTGAATATATTTGTAATGCCCCAGTCCTAAAATACATAGGACTAGGAACGTAGACATGCCAGATGTATTCATACGAAGTACACTCCAATATATGGAAACCTCGTATGAATACATAAGCTGTAAAGTGCAGTAGAACCATAACTAATCTCATCTACACAAAATAAAGGAATAGAAGATATCATATAAAGATAATGATTTGTCTTGATACAATATGTTGGGCGGAGACAAATCCACTACCAACAAGTAAAGGAAAAAAAATACATGATTAAAGAAATGAAATTGGGCGAGCGAAGCGAAGACGATCCAAATGCAATCATCCTCGAAGAAATAGCGATGATCATGGCTAGAGCTAGAACACCTGCGAAAGACAATAGCACACACCTGGAGAGATAACCAGGTCCTCAGAGGGACATAACACGACACATAATATCATGCCATATAAACTGAATAAATATTGCTCAAATAAATAAGTCAATCGAATTATAACATGGTCCAATACGCAAATACTGAACGAGCGTACCATCCCCCCAACCAAACAAGGACAGGAGATGGTAAACTAATTCACGACGACGTATCTTTCCATGCTATGAATTCGATATGGTATTCGGACCCCAACAAGGTTCAATACCTTCTCATCGAAGTAGTAAGTCACACCTACAACCAAACAAGGACAAGATGTGACGAACTAATCCGCGACAAGTTGTTGTTCTAAGTCACGGTCAGATACAAGTACCCAAACCAAAAGTACTCGTACATAACAGATAAAGGTAGCCTACCGTTCTAAGTGAAATATAGTTAAGAACAATCCTTCCTACGCATGGGCCCTGGCTAAATAGGATCGGCGTAGTCCCCCTTGGGCACCAGAGGCCCCATCAGTAAGAGCATGACGTTTCGCAGAATCGTCAGTGGCCGTCAGTAATCATGGGTCATCAACCCCGTATCTCCAGCGGAGAGTCCGGGTCACAAGGGAAAGTGCATCGAAGCCCATACGCTAAGGAATTGCCCTCCCCGCCCAATGCCTACTGTGTTGTATCCACAACACAAACCACTATAACCGCTAAGTCAAACTAGCATGCAACCTCTATTAGCGGTTATTCCTATCGTACGGCTTGTACGTACTGGTGGCCAGCCAATCACGTACTTTCGTATTCTACATGCGACACACAACTTCGTGGTACAACGTGTCAAGGCCAATGCATGCAATACACAAGGTGGTCCCTTAAATCTAAGTTTAATGTGTAAGAAAATAATACATAGCAAGAAACTGAACATTAAATTCTAACAGGTTATGCCATGTATCACAGTTTATTTGCATAAAGAAAATAATGAACATACATGAAATACGAGCTAAAATAATTAAACAGCAAATGGCAAGGTGTCTTGCCTGGTAGGGCGCCTGGTGTGCTGCGATGATCAAGGTAGCACGATCTGCAACTTTGGTGTAACAATTACACAAGGGGACCTCTGTTGATGGCACGGACAGTTCCATTGGGTCCAGAAGGGTCAATTTGTTAGGGTTGATAGGAGGAAGGTTAGATTTGGCAGGAGGATAGGAATTATAGGCTTAGTCTTAGATCGAAAGATAATTAAAGGAATTTGAATAATAATATTTATACTATTTTTGAAAAGAAAATATTTATCGCACTTGAAAAAAAAAAAATATATTTATTAGAGAAAAGAAAAAAAAATACTTTTTTAGGTAATTACTGAAAATCTAGAATCAAAATAATGTTTTAGGTAGAAGCCCTACCTATACTTAGTCAAAATAGTTTTTAGATAAATATTAAAATATAAAGGATATCATTTTAACTGAAAACTCTAAGTTTGTAAAAATACAAATTTAGGTAAAATTCTATATTTATTTTTACTAGTCGAAAATATATATTTGAAAAGACAAGAAAAATTATTGTATATATGATATTCTTAGACAGTATAAAATCTAGAGAAGTGTTTTAGGGCAAAAATAATTTTTAGGTTGATAGTATATTTAAAGTATCATGTATATAATCTACGTCAAATAATACTTTAAATCAAAATAAAAAATATATTTAGATTGTTTTTATAAAACATAGTTATTTTTATACTATTGATACATGGTATTAGAATCACTACTAATCAACATTTAATAATAAAATAGTGATAATAATAATGTCAGTAATCATGATAATAATAATAAAAATAATAATAATAAGTATAATAATAATAATATAATATAAATCTTGACTAAGGACAACTTGTGTTGTCTCTCTCTGACCAAAGCACAAAAAAAAAAAAAATAAACTAACTTTAAATCTAAAGGAACAGAGGAGTGAAAAAGGAGACGGCGGAGCGGTCGAGCCACCGCTCGCCTGTGCTCGTTGCACGGGGGCGAGGCGAAGAGTACGGGAGGTGGAGAGGAAGTCGATGGAGAGAGAGGTGCGACGGAGGAGAGGAAGTGGGAGCTGCGGTCCGGCAGGGAACGATAAAGTGCGGTGGAGACGCGCGCGACGTGCGAGAAAGGAGCCGGAGGCACGGCGGAGGACGAAGGAGGGGCGTGGAAGAGGGTTTGGTGGAGGGTAGGCGGAGGCTCGGTGTCGCTGGCGCGGCGGAGCTGTGGGAGAGCTCGGCGGCGGCCGGAGAAGGGAGGAAGAAGACGGGGACGGTTTGGTCGGTGGAGGTTACGCGGGTCGGGGGCTGGGTCGGCCGGAGGCGTAGGATCCCACGACGGAAGGGCTGGAAGGAGGCGGCTTTTTCGATCGGAGAGATGGCTCCCGCGGCCGGGAGTAGGCTGTGAGACGCGGCAGATTCGGGGGCTGACCGCTGGAAGAGGAGCAGAGGAATAGTTCGACACGGCGGAGACGTTGGTCTGGAGGCGGGTGCGAGGAGTCAAGCGTCGGCGCCGGCTAAGTAGCGTCGGCTGCCTCTGTGGCGGTGGAGGAGCACGCCGGACACGCGGGCAGCGGCGGATCCGACGGGAGACGGCCATGGCGGCAGGTGAGTCTAATTAGGGTTTTTCTTTATCTATAATTTTGTGTGGGCTGTGGCGGTGGGAAGATGGCGGATGACGGCGGAATGGTGACGGTGGTGTCCGATCTGGCATGGGGGTCGGGGTTGTGCGGCCAGGTTAGTCGGCCGAGATCGGAGTCACGGTGGTGGTTTGGGTGGTTGGTGGCAGTGGCCGCGGCGGCGTTGACGGCTGTGGTTGTGTGGTGATGATGATGACGATGGTGGTGGTTCTGATTTGGTGGTCGCGGTTTGGACGAGGCCGGGAGACGGTATCGGGCTATCGTGGTGGTGTGTCCATTGGGTAGCGTAGGTGATGCTGGTGTTGGCAGGGGACGTCGAGGCTGGGTGGTCGAGGTCGGGTGTGTGGTGTTGGTAGGCTGTGGTTGTGGGGTGCCGGATTGGCCAGGAGGAGAAGAAGGAAGGTGGGGTTTTGACGGATTTGGATAGGTTAGGAATTTAGATGAATGTGTCGGGGTTGTCGACACGAAGGAGGTTATAATGTATATGTACAAATAGTAGAATAAGAATTTGGATGGACAGAGACACGATGCACGTAGATTTATGGAGAAAATTATTGTGGATGAATAATAAATTGGAGGAGTACCTGCCTATTTATAGGATGTAGGAATTCCCAATTTGGATAGGATTAGGAAAATTTAAACCTAATTTAGATAATTAAATTACTAATTTAAATCAATTCAATAAATCTACATCCAAATCAAATACAATTCAAATCTAATTAAATTTTAGCTCAAATCAAATAGGATAAATCAAGTTCCAAATATGGATATTAAAAAAATTAAATCAAGATTTAAATGGCCACAATAACTTTCAAATATATTTTTCAAAATACCAATAATGATAATTTCGAAAATAATAAATATTTTTAAATATCTTTTTGAATAATAAAATATTAATATTAATAAATCTCGAAAATTACATTTTTATTTAAAATAAACTAGCAAAATATTTAGGAAATATATGTATGCCTAAGAATATTATTTATTATTAATAACTACTATAAACGAAAAGGCTTTCATAAAATCGTAAACTTGAAAATAATAGCTAGAAATAATTATTGTCTATATTTTTTTTGAAACTATAAAAATAATAAAATAATGTTTTTCAAAAATATGTACGCTCGCACATATTCGCATTCGTCGAGCAATTACGAAAGATGAACCTTCGCACACGACGTACAATACGACTACGTGACGTACAATACAAAAATTTAAATCAGTACAAATTTTAAATAAAAAATAGTAGAAATTTAGGGGTTTTACATCCTACCCAACTTAAAAGAATTTCGTCCTCGAAATTAAGAATTCGTAGGGGTGAGAAGACACGAGGGGGTATCGATGGGGAACAATCAATAACAAAATCATGCTATAAGAGGTTGCGATCTAGATCATAGAAAAAAATAATACGAGTATGGTCGTGGGTAGTGAATGAGGGTCGTAGTAGGGCCGAGAAGAAGGACGAGGAGTTTAGGATGAAGTTATAGCAATATCGAGTAAGAATGGTCATAGTCGATAGGAAGCTAGAGGAAGTTCTAGTACAAGTGCCTTCGTCCTTCCAAAATAGGTGAAGGCAAAAGCAATATCGAGTTCGAAGGAGGCATTATCAAATACGAATACGTGGTTCAAAGGTGACCGAATAATTCAAGGAGAGTTGTCAAGGCAGTCGCGGATGAGACTCTAAAGGACAAGTTTAGCTATGTCCCCATCCACGTAGAACGATAGATAAAAGCGAACCTAAGTGCACTTGGTTGATCAGACCATCATGCACCGGTTCTGATTAGACCATATGTTAATGGACATGCCCAAATAACATATGTCTTGAAACAAACTTGATAAAAGAATAGGCTTGCAAAAACTAGGCTACATTAGCATCATTAGTCAAGATGGTAAAAATATAAGCACGAGAGATTAAGATTGAAATAAAGAACCAATAGGAATAGTGTAAGTGTCATAAAAATCTAAGTCTTGTTTATTCCTATACGATCAGTCTACAGTTTATTGTCCAAGGCTTGGTTGACCAAATGGATTAAATCCCTCTAGTCCCTATAGTCTAGATAATCCTATTGGTATTCTCTTGATAGTCAAGGGCGTGTCAGGTCGTGGGGTATTCTACCCAACTTAAAAAATTAAGCTAAGGTTGTTTTGGGATAATGTCTAACTAGTAGGGTCATTCTCTAGCAAGCACGAAGGGATGATAAGAATAATGATAGAAGAAATCAAGCAAGATGCAACTGATGATACGGTCAAATATGGAATCGAGGAAAAAGGTCAAGCATGTGGATGAGATCCTAGACTTCTAATCCTATACGCAGGCTTGCTTGGTACGGTAAAGTAACCAAACGTTTTATCTTGACCTGCATGGGCCACCACAAAAACATGTAACACCCCAGTCCTAAAATACATAGGACTAGGAACGTAGACATGCCAGCTATATTTATACGAAGTACACTCCAATATATGGAAACCTCGTATAAATACATAAGCTGTAAAGTGCAGTAGAACCATAACTAATCTCATCCACACAAAATAAAGGAATAGAAGATATCATATAAAGATAATGATTTGTCTTGATACAATATGTTGGGTGGAGACAAATCTACTACCAACAAGTAAAGGAAAAAATACATAAGTAAAGAAATAAAATTGGACGAGCGAAGCGAAGACGATCCAAATGCAATCATCCTCGAAGAAATAGCGATGATCATGGCTAGAGCTAGAACACCTGCAAAAGACAATAACACACACCTGGAGAGATAACCAGGTCCTCAGAGGGACGTAACAAGACACATAATATCATGCCATATAAACTGAATAAATATTGCTCAAATAAATAAGTCAATCGAATTATAACATGGTCCAATACGCACCTACTGAACGAGCGTACCATCCCCCAAACCAAACAAGGACAGGAGATGGTAAACTAATTCACGGTGACGTATCTTCCCATGCTATGAATCTGATATGGTATCCGGACCCCAACAAGGTTCAATACCTTCTCATCGAAGTAGTAAGTCACACCTACAACCAAACAAGGACAAGATGTGACGAACTAATCCGCGACAAGTTATTATTCCAAGTCACGGTCAGATACAAGTACCCAAACCAAAAGTACTCGTACCTAACAGATAAAGGTAGCCTACCGTTCTAAGTGAAATATAGTTAAGAACAATCCTTCCTACGTTTGGGCCCTGGCTAAATAGGATCGGCGTAGTCCCCCTTGGGCACCAGAGGCCCCATCAGTAAGAGCATGACGTTTCGCAGAATCGTCAGTGGCCGTCAGTAATCATGGGTCATCAACCCCGTATCTCCAGCGGAGAGTCCGGGTCACAAGGAAAAGTGCATCGAAGCCCATACGCTAAGGAATTGTCCTCCCCGCCCAATGCCTACTGTGTTGTATCCACAACACAAACCACTATAACCGCTAAGTCAAACTAGCATGCAACCTCTATTAGCGGTTATTCCTATCGCACGACTTGTACGTACTAGTGGCCAGCCAATCACGTACTTCCGTGTTCTACATGCGACACACAACTTCGTGGTACAACGTGTCAAGGCCAATGAATGCAGTACACAAGGTGGTCCCTTAAATCTAAGTTTAATGTGTAAGAAAATAATACATAGCAAGAAACTGAGCAGTAAATTCTAACAGGTTATGCCATGTATCACAGTTTATTTGCATAAAGAAAATAATGAACATGCATGAAATATGAGCTAAAATAATTAAACAGCAAATGGCAAGGTGTCTTGCCTGGTAGGGCGCCTGGTGTGCTGCGATGATCAAAGTGGCATGATCTGCAACTTTGGTGTAACAACTACACAAGGGGACCTCTAATGATGGCACGAACAGTTCCATTGGGTCCAGAAGGATCAATTTGTTAGGGTTGATAGGAGGAAGGATAGATTTGGCAGGAGGATAGGAATAATAGGCTTAGTCTTGGATCGAAAGATAATTAAAGGAATTTGAATAATAATATTTATACTATTTTTGAAAAGAAAATATTTATCTCACTTGAAAATATATATATATATATATATATATATATATATATATATATATTTTGAAAATATATATATATATATATATATTTTATATATATATATATATATATATATATATATATATATATATATATATATATATATATATATATATATATATATTTTAGAGAAAAGAAAAAAAAAATACTTTTTTAGGTAATTACTGAAAATCTAGAATCAAAATAATGTTTTAGGTAGAAGCCCTACCTATACTTAGTCAAAATAGTTTTTAGATAAATATTAAAATATAAAGGATACCATTTTAACTGAAAACTCTAAGTTTGTAAAAATACAAATTTAGGTAGAATTCTATATTTATTTTTACTAGTCGAAAATATATATTTGAAAAGACTAGAAAAATTATTGTATATATGATATTCTTAGACAGTATAAAATCTAGAGAAGTGTTTTAGGGCAAAAATAATTTTTAGGTTGATAGTATATTAAAAGTATCATGTATATAATCTACGTCAAATAATACTTTAAATCAAAATAAAAAATATATTTAGATTGTTTTTATAAAACATAGTTATTTTTATACCATTGATACATGGCATTAGAATCACTACTAATCAACATTTAGTAATAAAATAGTGATAATAATAATGTCAGTAATCATGATAATAATAATAACAATAATAATAATAAGTATAATAATAATAATAATATAATATAAATCTTGACTAAGGACAACCGGTGTTGTCTCTCTCTGACCAAAGCACACACAAAAATAAATAAACTAACTTTAAATCTAAAGGAACAGAGGAGTGAAAAAGGAGACGACGGAGCGGTCGAGCCACCGCTCGCCTGCGCTCGTTGCACGGGGGCGAGGTGAAGAGTACGAAAGGTGGAGAGGAAGTCGATGGAGAGAGAGGTGCGGCGGAGGAGAGGAAGTGAGAGCTGCGGTCCGGCGGGGAACGGCAAACTACGGGGAAGACGCGCGCGGCGTGCGGGAATAGAGCCGGTGGCACGACGGAGGACGAAAGAGGGACACGGAAGAGGGTTTGGTGGAGGCTAGGCAGAGGCTCGGTGTCGCTGGCGCGATGGAGCTGTGGGAGAGCTTGGCGGCGGCCGGAGAAGGGAGGAAGAAGACGGGGGCGGTTTGGTCGGTGGAGGTTACGCGGGTCGGGGGCTGGGTCGGCCGGAGTCTTGGGATCCCGCGGCGGAAGGGCTGGAAGGAGGCGACGGTTTCGATCGAAGAGATGGCTCCCGCGGCTGGGAGTAGGCGGTGAGATGGGGCAGAGTCGGGGGCTGATCGCTGGAAGAGGAGCGGAGGAATCGTTCGGCGCGGCGGAGACGTTGGTCTGGAGGCGGGTGCGAGGAGTCAAGCGCCGGCGCCGGCTAAGTGGCGTCGGCTGCCTCTTTGGCGGTGGAGGAGCACGCCGGACACGCGGGCAGTGGCGGATCCGACGGGAGGCGGCCATGGCTGCAGGTGAGTCTAATTAGGGTTTTTTTATCTATAATTTTGTGTGGGCTGTGGCGGTGGAAAGATGGCGGATGACGGCGGGATGGTGACGGTGGTGTCCGGTCTAGCATGGGGGTCGGGGTTGTGCGGCCAGGTTAGTCGGCCGAGATCGGAGTCACGATGGTGGTTTGGGTGGTTGGTGGCAGTGGCCGCGGCGGCGTTGACGGCGGTGGTTGTGTGGTGATGATGATGACGATGGAGGTGGTTCTGATTTGGTGGTCGCGGTTTGGACGAGGCCGGAAGACAGTATCGGGCTATCGTGGTGGTGTGTCCATTGGGTGGCATAGGTGATGCTGGTGTTGGCAGGGACGTCGAGGCTGGATGGTCGAGGTCGGGTGTGTGGTGTTGGTAGGCTGTGGTTGTGGGGTGCCGGATTGGCCAGGAGGAGAAGAAGGAAGGTGGGGTTTTGATGGGTTTGGATAGGTTAGGAATTTAGATGAATGTGTCGGGGTTGTCAACACGAAGGAGGTTATAATGTATATATAAAAATAGTGGAATAAGAATTTGGATGGACACAGACACGATACACGTAGATTTGTGGAGAAAATTATTGTGGATAAATAATGAATTGGAGGAGTACCTGCCTATTTATAGGATGTGGGAATTCCCAATTTGGATATGATTAGGAAAATTTAAACCTAATTTAGATAATTAAATTACTAATTTAAATCAATTCAATAAATCTACATCCAAATCAAATCCAATTCAAATCTAATTAAATTTTAGCTCAAATCAAATAGGATAAATCAAGTTCCAAATATGGATATTAAAAAAAATTAAATCAAGATTTAAATGGCCACAATAACTTTCAAATATAGTTTTCAAAATACCAATAATGATAATTTTGAAAATAATAAATATTTTTAAATATCTTTTTGAATAATAAAATATTAATATTAATAAATCTCAAAAATTACATTTTTATTTAAAATAAACTAGCAAAATATTTAGGAAATATATGTATTCCTAAGAATATTATTTATTATTAATAACTGCTATAAACGAAAAGGCTTTCATAAAATCACAAACTTGAAAATAATAGCTAGAAATAATTATTGTCTATATTTCTTTGAAACTATAAAAATAATAAAAATAATGTTTTTCAAAAATATGTACGCTCATACATATTCGCATTCGTCGAGCAATTACGAAAGACGAACCTTCGCACACGACGTACAATACGACTACATGACGTACAATACAAAAATTTAAATCAGTACAAATTTTAAATAAAAAATAGTAAAAATTTAAGGGTTTTACAATATCGCAGCTGGTCGTTGTTGTGCACAAATTCTGTGGATGAAGCAAACCCTTGCAGACTACAACCTATCTTTTATGCACATTCCTATATTCTGTGATAACACTAGTGCTATCAGCCTTACTAAGAACCCGATATGTCACTCACGCACGAAACACATTGAAATTCGTTACCACTTTTTGTGTGATCATCAACAAAATGGTACTATAAATTTAGAATTTATTGACACTGATCATCAGCAGGCCGATTTTTTTACAAAACCACTATCCGAAGAGCATTCAACTTTCTTTGTCGTGAATTAGAAATTTTGGATGAATCAGTTATTCGTTAAATTGGCCTGCGTAAATATCGACTATGTTACGATTCTCTATGATGACTTTGTTATGGGTACAAGCCGAAATGGTCCTTCTGACAACAAGGCGTAAAATCCTAAGCGACACGGTGCACTAGTCTTCGGACTACCGCTAGCTGGGATCCGGCCCCTGTAGCTACCCATGGTAGTTTCACCATACTGATTTGTGTCATAACTCTTTGTTTATTATATGGCTAAATTTTCTTAATAACACTTGACATATTTAAATATTCTAACTTTATTTCGTTTCCAATATTCATTTGACAATTTTTTACTTGACCATTTGCTTGTGAAATTTCTTCCATTGAATTTCCTCAAAAATTTCCCCTCCTATTTTCTGCTTGAAGTTCTGGCCTAACGGACCAGAACTCGGGCTGAACTAGGCCCCTATACAGAGTTCAGGCCGAGTTCTGTCTCTTTGTTCTAGAACCTCAAACGACTCACAGTGCTCCATTTTTTTTGATCCGATGGTCCAGATTAAACCCGACTAGCCGACCATCACCTCTATAACTCGGGATTCTCTCTCTCTCTCTCTCTCTCCTCTCCATTGTCTTCTCCAAACATCTCCAAACCAATTTCTCTCCAAACCCTAAGCCTAGAAGTCTCAAATCCTTGAGAAATTCCACTCTAAACTCAAGGAGCTCAATCTTGGGATCATTCTCTTTACTCTTGGGTCACTCTTTTTGAGGTATATCATCTTTTTCATTCATCTCTCTCAATTTTTATTCATGGCTCCTAGGTTGCTTGGTAGAGGGAAGAGACCAAGGAGGAGTGAAGGTGAATCCTCCACCCAACCCTCCACCAAATCCTCCACCAAACCCTAACCCTATTCCTCCTACTCCTCCTCCTCAAGGCATGATCCACCCCCTATTCAACCCACCTCCGCCTCCAAATTTCGACACCTACGATGCACACAACTTTATTTCGTTAGAGGCTTCTAACGAATGGTTTGCCGATTTTCGTCATCGTAGCGTGTTCCCCGGATACCCTATTAAATTCACGGTACTCTCGGACTATCTTCCAAACTTTCATGATTTTGTAGGAACAAAATCGTAAAGCACAATATTCTAGAGGGGGTGAATAGAGTAGGCAGCGAAAAAATGCTAATTAAAAAATGTTTGCAGCAAGATCACAGAATAATAATCAAAACTAAATAATGTAAAGGCAGAGATAAGAAAGCAAACGCAAAGACAGCGATGTATACTGGTTTCCCTCTGTTGAGGACTAGTCCAGTCGGTAGAACTTTTGCTACCAGTTGAATCCACTATTGGCAAAACCGTAAGTTTTCTTACGAAGTCCTTGCAACTTCTACAACGCGAGATTTGATACGAAGAACTCGTCCAACTTCAATTGTGAAGAGGTATTCTTCTAATCAAGCCTTCTGATTACAATCACTCAGAAACTTCTAGACCGCACTGCACTGGCAAATCGACTAGAGGATTGTAATTGGCTTAGGATCTGAAATTTAAAGCTCAAGAAAACTCTTTGGAAGACTGAAAGGTTTAGATAGAGAGAAGATTGAAAGTGAATGAGTGAGTTGAAATGATCAAAATCCTTCTCTATTTATAGGAGTTCCAAAGACAGAATTCGGGCAGAATTCGGGCAGAACTCTATGAGAAAATCTCGGTCAAATCCGCAACTGCAGGAGGACCAAGTTCAGAAGAATTCAAAAATCAAAACGGCCACTGACCGAACTCTGGCCGAGTTCTGTCAGGGTTAGGTTAGGTATTAAAAAATACTTTTTGGAGATTTTTGAAAACCTTTTTGAAAACCTTTTTGAAGCTTTTGTTAATATGAATGTTTTTCAAAACTAAGGACATTTTAAAAACATTTTGAAATCATTTTCGAATAGCCTATTTGCCAGTACGACTCGGTGTACAACGTATTCCTAGACTCAATAAAATGAAAAATACATTGCTCAAAGAAATACAGACTCGAACAGGAAAATATCGCTTCGGTCTTGAACTGTGTAGATAGTTGTTCTTGATCATGTCCAAGAGTCCGATACATCCTGACTAGCTTCATATATCGAGACAGAGTTTGATCAATTATTAAAATCAGTTTCACCATATGACCAATGGGCCAACAATCTTCTCCATTTTGATAATTGACAAACTATGAATGATATAACATTTAAGCTTGAAAGAAAATCAAAAATTATTCATGTCCTGCATTTTCTTAAAAGAATGTTAGATCTTTATTTTTCTCCCCCGTTGTCACTTAGCAAAATAATTGCAAAAGAGAAAAACTCCCCTGCAATTAATGCATAAATAACAAACAGTGAAGAAACACAAGAAAATAATCATGATAAATAGTAAAGAAATTAGAATGACATCACAGGCATGTATTAGTTCTCAGGCAGTTTATAATAAACAAAGAATTATTTCACAGGCAGTTATTAAAGGAGATAAAGATGCTAAGTAAATAAACTGATGTGAACCATAAACTACGCATCTCATAAAGATAAAAGGATGTTCAGAAGACATCAATAAAATAAATCCAGTACAAGTCCTCAAAAGAAATACTGATAATAAAGTCTAAAAAAATAGAAAAACTTGGAATGTCAGAGCATTTCCAAGTATACAGTAGATAATATCTAAGTCTCAAATATCAGATAAGATATCACATATCCTCATCATCATCATCATCATCATCATCATCAGCATGACCGGCAGGTCCAGAAGGACCAGCTGTAGAGGTACCAGCGCCAGAAGGGTGATGAGGGGCGCCAGTGTAAAACTCACCGACATAGTCTCGAGGAGGAGCACGGTCAGAACGATACCAATCATATGCGTACGGGACTGAAAGTAGGCATGAACAGCCTCATCCTCACAGCGGTAACCAGAGAAAGCTGGATCTCTAGGAATAGAACCGACAGAATGTCTAGTCTGGGCAAATCGAAGATCAGCTAAAGAATTTGCAATCGCCTGATAACGGGTGACGTCGCGGAACTCACGTTCGCGGGCCATGTCCGTTATCGAGATGTATAAATTTGAAAGGTGCTGGTGTATGCCCTCAAATGTCATGGCATACTGCTGAGGAGGTGGAGGAGGTAGAGCAGTAGCAGGAGCAGTAGGAGGAGCAGCAGCAGTCATACTGCGACGAGATAACTTGAGAAACTTGGGCTCAGGGTCTTGAGTACAGGTTGATAAGTCAATGTTGAAATGCTGGAAGATGCGTGGGACAATCATCGCATAAGAGAGATTTCTATCTCTTGCACGATAACGTCCCATCATCTGGATAATGGTCTTAGGGGCAGAAAATAGAATCCCCTTAAGAATGTGATACATAGCAGATAATTCAAGAGACGTGACATTATCCTTTGAAGTATACTTCGGAAGGAGAGTGGAGTAAATGATACGATGTAATTCATAATTAAAGAAGTTCAAGTTGTTTGCCTTAAACTTTCCAGAGCGAACTCGATCAGTTGCACAGAGTTCCGCTTTGAAACTAGTAAGTATCGTGCCGTCGGGGAAATCAAATTCAGTGACATCAACAAGCGGTTCACCTTCGTTGGGAATACCAAGGATTTCCGCTAAGATAACATCATTGAAATTGATATCTAATCTTCCAACACGAGTACTTACGTCAAACGTATTTAATATGATATTACAGTAGAACAGCCTAATGACATTAGTTGCTACGGAGAAACAAAGTTTAACAAAATATTGTAACCCTAATGCCTCAAAGAAAGGGCAGTGTTCTGGAAATACAGTCCACTTGATGGGAGCGCCTGTGCATATGGATCTCATGGAAAAGTCTCCATACCACAGTAGGGCTTGATCTAGGGTTTGAAAGTAAAACCCGTCGAACGCGCCATCGCTAGATTGGACTGGCGAAAAGAGAGAATCCATGGGTGGATTCGAAGATGAACCTTCATCACTGGGATTGGTTGTCTTCTTCATCTTGAAGGGGTTAAATCCGTTAGGTGCCATTTGTGCAATAAAAGTAAATAGCACGAAATTGAAAGGAGGGGAAATACGAAGTTATACCTTCCGAAATTTGAGTATGTTGTAGAGAACAATGATCTCCGCACGAATCCGAAGTTAGGATTGATTTCACCACTTGGATTGGAAGAGAAGTGGTGAAGAACTAGGGTTAGGGTGCTCTCGCGCGGCTGCTGTTGCTATTTTAATGAAGTTTAGAAGCAATGAAGAAGAAAGGCTCTCGGGTTCTGGTTATATAACCTGATACCCTAACCGAACTCGGGCCGAATTCGGTCCGAATTCTGGCCGAATTTGCCTGGAGTTGGTTTGGAACACTTTCTTTTTCATTGGCTCATTTTAAATATTTAATTCAAAGATTAGTAATTTCAACCTTCAATTAACATAATTAATATTATTTTATAGATTAAATATCATTACACAGCGACTGTCTCAGATTAGCTGTAGGAGTACTGTCCCAGCTGGCGGAGGTTCACCGGGAAACTCTTAAGTACCGCTTCGCTTCAACCGTAGTTGTGGTGACAGACAGACTCTTTATTGGCTTGTTTCTAACACAGTTTTTGCGTATTAAAATATAATCATAAAACAAAATTAATTAATATTATTGACGTCCAAAATTCCTAATTCTCGACGTAAATAATTGAAACGATCTTCTGCTAGAGATTTTGTGAAAATGTCAGCTAATTGATTCTCAGTATCTATGTACACAAGGTCAATATCTCCATTTTGATGATGATCTCTAAGAAAATGATGTCGAATCTCGATATGTTTAGTACGATAATGACATACAGGATTCTTAGTCAAATTAATAGTGCTCGTGTTATCACAGAAAATAGGAATATGTGTATAAAATAAATTATAGTCTTCCAAAGTTTATTTCATCCACAAAATCTGAGCACAACAACGTCCTGCGACGATATACTCAGCCTCTATTGTTGATAGGGCTACAGAATTTTGCTTTTTACTAAACCATGAGACTAAAGCCTTGCCTAAAAAATGACATGTGCCACTGGTACTTTTTCTATCAACTTTGCATACAGCAAAATCTGCATCCGAATAACCAATAAGGTCAAAGGACTTAGTTTTGGGATACCATAAGCCAACAGAAGAAGTGCCCTTAAGGTATCGAAAGATACGCTTAACTGCGCACAGATGTGATTCCTTTGGATTAGCTTGAAAACGTGCACACAGGCAAAACATAATATCTGGACGACTAGCAGTTAAATAAAGTAAACTACCGATCATACCTCGATACTTACGTGTGTCGACCGGCTTGCCTTGTTCATCAATATCAAGCTTTGTTGAAGTTGCCATCGGAGTGCCAATAGGTTTGACATTGTCCAGATCAAACTTCTTTAACAAATCTTTTGTGTACTTGGATTGATTTATGAACGTCCCATTGTCAGTTTGTTTGATTTGCAGTCCGAAAAAGAATTTCAGCTCTCCCATCATGCTTATCTCAAACTCATTCTGCATACACTTAGAAAATTCTTGACACAGAGATTCATTAGTAGATCCAAATATAATATCATCAACATAGACTTGTATTAAGAGAAGCTTACCATTAAAGGACTTAATAAAAAGTGTAATGTCAACCTTGCCTTTTGAAAAACTGTTGTCAAGTAGAAAAGAGCTTAGACGATCATATCAAGCATGAGGGGCTTGTTTCAGACCGTATAAAGCTTTCTTCAACTTGAAAACATGATCACGATTTTTAAAATCTGTAAAACCTGGAGGTTGTGCTACAAAAACTTCTTCTTTTATAAAACCATTTAAAAATGCACTATTGACATCCATTTGAAATAATTTGAAATTATGAAAACATGCAAATGCACATAACATGCGAATGGATTCTAATCTCGCAACTGGGGCATAAGTCTCATCGTAGTCGATATATTCTTCCTGATTGTATCCTTGAGCTATGAGTCGAGCCTTATTACAAGTCACTAAACCATTCTCATTAAGTTTATTTCGGAATACCCAACGGGTGCCAATGACCGGATGATCAATAGGCTTGGGAACAAGTTCCCAAACTTGATTCCGTTCAAATTGGTTTAATTTCTCTTGCATAGCATCTATCCAAAAATTATCACTACTTGCTTCATTAATGATTTTGGGTTCTAGCTGTGAAATGAATGCAACACTAGAAACAATATCGCTACTGGATGTACGAGTACTTACACCTTTGGTAATGTCACCAATTACCAAATCCTTTGGATGATCAACCGTAAATTTTAATCTTTTCGGCAGACTCTGGAGGTAGCTGGTTCCTGGATCTTCTCTAGGAGGATCAGCTAGTGCTGAGCTTGGTTGAGAATCAGCTGGTGTTGAGCTTGGTACAGTTGGATCTTCGTTATTGTCATCGATAGTCATTTGATTCAATTCATCAAAGGTGACGTTGATTGATTCTTCGATGATCATAGTTCGTTTATTGAAGACTCTGTATCCTTTGCTCTTGGCCGCATAACCTAAAAATATACCTTCATCGGCCTTTTCGTCAAACTTTCCTAAATTATCTTTTGTATTAAGAATAAAGCATTTACAACCAAATATTCTAAAATATGAAACTGATGGAATTCTATCAAACCATAAATCAAATGGAGTCTTCTTCAATTTGGGTCGAATTAGAATTCTATTGAGAACAAAACAAGCTGTATTGACAGCTTCAGCCCAGAAATATTTGGGTAGACTAAACTGATTTAACATTACTCTGGCCATTTCGGATAGAGTTCTGTTCTTACATTCCACAACTCTATTTTGTTGTGAAGTCCTAGGACAGGAGAACTCGTGTACAAAATCGTGTGTGTCACAAAATTGCTCAAACTCTGTATTCTCGAATTTGCCACCATGATCGCTTCTAATACGAGTGATCATGTAACCTTTTTTATTCTGTACTTTCTTACAAAAGGCGACAAATTCGGATAATGTATCATTTTTGCATATCAAGAAGTATACCCACGTGTATTTAGAGTAATCATCTACAATTACAAAAGTATATAACTTACCTCCGAGGCTAGCAACTCTACTAGGACCAAATAAGTCCATATGTAGCAATTATAGAGGTCGAGTAGTACATACTGCGTTTACTGACTTGAATATGGATCTGGTAGCTTTGTTCTTTTCACATTGGCTGTATACCGAATCCTTCTTGAATGTTATGTCCGGTAAACCATGTACTAGTTTCTTCGTGGATAATCTTGAGATTGTGTCCATATTTGTGTGACCGAGTCTCATATGCCACAGATGACTCTCATCACTTTTAGCCATTAAGCATCTACCTGAAATGTTAGTTTCTTCTAACAAATAGAAAACATATATGTTGTCTTCCCTGATACCTTCAAAGATAGTACTACCAATTGAGCTATCAACTATAGTACATTTGTCTTTGCCAAAGTTGATGCCATAACCATGATCAGCTAAATGACTTATGCTGAGTAGATTATGTTTCAACTCGGTAACTAGACAGATATCCTTAATCACAGGATAGGGAGACTTACCAACATCACCGATACCAATGATATATCCTTTCAAGTTATTACCGAAGGAAACATAACCTTCCTTCTTCTTCTTTGACAGTGTTGCAAATAATGTAGCATCACCGGTCATATGCCGTGAACAACCGCTGTCGAGGATCCATTTGCTTTTAGCATGTGAAGGGTGTTCCACCTACAAAACAATTTGCAGATGAAACCTTTGGTGCCCATTTCTTATAGGGTCCTAAAATGTTAGCCTTTGGTATCCAAGCATAAATATTTAAATCAACAAGATTTCTGATTCTACATACAAATAAAATATGACCAATAAGGCCACAATAATGACATTGTGCATGTTGAGTGTTGAAAGCTGAGTGGTGTGCATGGTTGGTAGGTTTAGGTTTTCTAGTATAGAAGAAAGCATACCTATAATCCTGTTTGGGCTTAACCTTTTGGGGTAAAGGTTTGATATGGTTAGGTCTGACAGTATTTGGTTTGGGAATGTTTCAATTTTTTGGTAAGTGACACGTGTTAGAGTAGGAAGCAGAAGTCTCAGGCTGTTTTCCTAACCTAATTTCCAATCTTTTGGAAGTGTCATACAACTTAGTATAATCAGAAGTGAGTGTTTTCATTCTGATTTGTGTACATCGAAGACTTTTTTTTCTCTTTAAAAAGTTCTTCTTTCAGTTGGTCAATAACCTTGTCTTTCTCTTCAGATGACTTGGTAGTCTCGTGTAATAAGAGCTTGATAGAGAAAAGCTCACCAGACTCACTAACATTATTTCTAACCTCAGCTAGTAGGTCGGTAATTCTTTCTATTTCTCCTTTGTACTCTTTGAGTACCTTCTTAGAGGTCTGATATTTGCTACGTAGTTTTCTGTAATCACTTATCAGTTCACTGAAGGCATCTCCTAATTGCTCAAAGGTAAAGTCATCATATGTATCAACTACAGGTTCAGTAGGTACCTGATCGGATGCCATAAAGCATACATTTGCAGCGTCTTCTGATTGTTCATCTTCTGAGTCGCTGGCTTCACTTTCATGCCATATGCTGGTATTGGCATACTTTCGTGATGTTGATCTCTTCAGGTTCCCTTTCTCATACCTGTTGCTCTTCTTGCTTGATGATGAGTTTGTAGGACAATCCTTCTTTATGTGTCCCTTCTTCTTGCAGCCATAGCAGACAGCATCTTCTTGATACCAGTTGTTGCTGCTGCTATTTTCTTTGGCTCTCTTCTCATGTCTTATGAATCTTTTGAATTTCCTCGCTAGGAGTGCTTGATCTTCAACATCAGATTCACTGCTGTCTGAGTCACCTTCAGCAGCTTTTCTGTGCTGAGCCTTGAAGGCGATTGTCTTCTCCTTTGGTGTAGGCTCTTCAAAATCTTGTAGCTCCAGTTTATGAGTGAGTAGCTTACCCATGAGTACTTCGAGGGACATAGTTGTGAGGTCGTTCCCTTCAATGATTGCAGTAGCCTTTGGAATCCAGTTCTTGGTAAGTGCTCGCAGGAGTTTGCGAATCTTTTAATGGTTACTGTACTCTTTGCCTAGGGAGGACAAAGGATTTACAATATCCAAGAATCTTTCGAACATCTGAGTAACTATTTCGTTGGGCTTCATCTTGAACACCTCATACTCTTGAGTAAGTCTGCTGACCTTTGATTCTTTGACTTGAGTCGTGCCTTCATGTGTGACTTCAAGAAGCTTCCACACTTCATTAGCCATTGTGCAAATAGACACCCTGTTAAATTTAGTTCTGTCTAAAGCACAAAATAGAGCGTTAATAACACGTGCGTCAAGACTGGCCTTTTTCTTTTCTTCCTCTGTATATCTGTTATGGGATTTTTCAACTAGAACTCCATCAACATTTATACGAGGTGGCTTTTGATAGCCATCAATAACAATAGACCATAAATTAAAGTTAAGTGATTTCAAGAAGAAACTCATCCGTGTTTTCCAATAGGTATAGTTCGTACCATCAAACAGTGGAGGTCTTTTTGTGGCCTGGCCTTCACTTGTGAATTTCATCGTTGCCATGTGTTGTGCTGTGATCTATATAACAATTAGTCAAATGAATAAATAATTGTAATGTTATCTTGCTTTACCTGTAACACCCGCTCTAATACCAATTATAGGAACAAAATCATAAAGCACAATACTCTAGAGGGGGGTGAATAGAGTAGGCAGCGGAAAAATGCTAATTAAAAATGTTAGCAGCCAGATCACAGAATAATAATCACAACTAAATAATGTAAAGGCAGAGATATGAAAGCAAACGCAAAAATAGCGATGTATACTGGTTTTCCTCTGTTGAGGACTAGTCCAGTCGGTAGAACTCTTGCTACCAGTTGAATCCACTATTGGCAAAACCGCAAGTTTTCTTACGAAGTCCTTACAACTTCTACAACGCGAGCTTTGATACGAAGAATTCGTCCAACTTCAATTGTGAGGAGGTATTCTTCTAATCAAGCCTTCTGATTATAATCACTCAGAACCTTCTAGACCGCACCGCACTGGCAAATCGACTAGAGGATTGTAATTGGCTTGGGATCTGAAATTTAAAGCTCAAGAAAACTCTTTGGAAGACTGAAAGCTTTAGATAGAGAGAAGATTGAAAGTGAATGAGTGAGTTGAAATGATCAAAATCCTTCTCTATTTATAGGAGTTCCAAAGACAGAATTCTGGCAGAATTCGGACAGAATTCGGGCAGAACTCTATGAGAAAATCTCTGTCAAATCCGCAACTGCAGGAGGACCAAGTTCACAAGAATTCAAAAATCAAAACGGCCACTAACCAAACTTTGGCCGAACTCTGGCCGAGTTCTGTCAGGGTTAGGTTAGGTATTAAAAAAATACTTTTTGGGGATTTTTGAAAACCTTTTTGAAAACCTTTTTGAAGCTTTTGTTAATATGAATGTTTTTCAAAACTAAGGACATTTTAAAAACATTTTAAAATTATTTTGGAATAGCCTATTTGCCAGTACGACTCGGTGTACAACGTATTCCTAGACTCAATAAAATAAAAAATATATTGCTCAAAGAAATACAAACTCGAACAGGCAAATATCGCTTCGGTCTTGAACTGTGTAGATAGCTATTCTTGATCATGTCCAAGAGTCCGATACATCCTGACTAGCTTCATATATCGAGACATAGTTTGATCAATTATTAAAATTAGTTTGACCATATGACCAATGGGCCAACAGATTTGTGTCTAGATGAGCTTGTTATAATTCGTGAACCAATTTATGTGAATGCTATCCAAATGTTCTATTGTAAAATGACTTTCGACTGCGGCCGTATCTACTTACGTGTCGCCGGTATCAATATCTCCTTTGATGATTTTGAGCTAGCCAATCTCCTTGGCTTGCCCGACCCTAACTCTTGGAAATGGCGTGTTGATTCCCGGAATTTTGTCTTCCCCGGAGAGACTACTCTAGAAAGTTTCAAGGATGATTTATGCTCTCCTAATGCACATCCTCGAAAACTTAAAGCTAAACATCTAAATAACCACTTCTATGAGCTTCATCGTATCATCTTTTCCTCGATCTTGCCGAAAGCAGGATCGATCGATGAAGTAACTTACTATGAGACCACCGCTCTCTACTTTCTGTATTTTTACTTTCCTTTCAACTTTCCCCACACGATGATGGACTAGATGATTCGTGTTCGGCCTAAACTAAAGTCCTTGGTTTACGCCATATATCTTTCCATGATCTTTCGAGCCTTTCATGTCCCCTTAGATCAGTGTCCGTCTCTATCCCCTCCTGCCTTTCTGACCAAGGCACGTAGAACTATTGCTGCTGCGGCCTCCTTCGAGTCTGATGCCGCTGAGGAGCCTAACTCTCCTGCACCCTTTGCTGCTCCTGATTCTTCTACGACCGAGTCCACCGCTATACTTGATTCTATCCAGATTATGCTTCGCGATCGCTTTCGCTTGGAGGATGAATACTGGGCTGAGATGGACGACCGCTAGACGCAGATGGACTATCGCACCACCCTGCAGATGAGTGCACTCAACAACTCCACCCATGACATTCAGTATTCCGTGGCCTCCCATCCGACGATGCCGATTCTGATGATGCGTGATCCGTCCTACGACGATTATTGTATTGATGATTCTTGGGTTCATCGTGATCTAGATCCGACTTCAGCCTTTGTTGATCCCCGACGTACTGGTTCCGATGGTGCGGAGCCTTCGCATGCTCCATGATGGATATGGTTTTTATATCACTAACTGCCACTGATGCTTAGGATTCTATTTTTCATTTTTGTACTATGTTTTTTATTCTAGATTTATGTTTTAATCAAAACTTGTTAACCCTCTGGCTTTGATTAGACTTATTAAAAACTGTTGCTAGCTTATTATTCTTCATTCTGTGGATGGTCTCTATGCTGCTCTTCTAGTTTTTGTTCATTTTGATTTTTGTCAAAAGGGGGAGAATACTTGATATTTGTCTTTGATTGGTTTCATGATACACTGTGTTATGAGTTATATATATCGTATACTTGGATGAGAACTTGTCACAGGTAATATCCTTTTACGGGGGAGCAGATATGTTCAAGTACGGGAGAGCTATCATGTGTCCAGGTATGAATATTGAGACATTCAAATATTACGTTGTTTGCCATTGATTATAAAAGAACATAAAAGTTTTATGGGAGGACTGGACTTTTACTTCACAATACAAATTCGTTCGTACAAAAGAGAGCCTAGGAACAAAACCTAGGAAAAGTAATCTAAGTACAATTGTTTAGTTTTTCTGGGGGGTGACGGTAGAGGCTCGGGAAAGTGATATCAACTCTGCCTTACTCCTTGGACGATCGGACGTAGCTTCTGCTCTGGCAAAGAAATGCTCTTTGTGTGTGCGGGGGTTGCTAGTCTCTCTGCTTGGGCTCTGTGCATATCCCTCTGTGTGTTTTGCGAAGGAATAATCCCCTGCTATTTATAGGGCTTTGTGATAAGTAGGGTGTGTAGTAATTGCTCATTGAAAAGCGGGCGGTTGGGGATTGGTTAAGATTAGCCTTGATCTTGTTTATTGGAAATTAATCTGGGCTGCTTATGTTGATTGTAACAAATCTGTATTGTTTGTTGGAAATCAATCTGGGTAGTTACGATGATTGCAATAAATTTGCATTGTTATGATTTGTTGGTTGCTAAATCCGAGTGGATAAGTCTTAGTCAATCTTCTGCCACGTGTTCCAACTGCCATTTTTGTGACGAGCCGTATGACTGAGCCGCATGAGCTCCTGGTGAACTGGTCAGCATGAAGTCCCATTGAACAGAACCGCATAAGCCCCTTGTAAACTGGACCGTATGAAGTTCCACTGAACAGAACCGCATGAGCTCCTGATGAACTGAGCTGCATAAAGTCTTATCGAACAGAACCGCATAAGCCTCTTTGTAAACTGGGCCGCATGAAGTCCTATTGAATAGAACCGTATAAGCCCCTTGTAAACTGGACCGCATCCACTGAACAGAACCGCATGAGCTCATGATGAACTGAGCCGCATGAAGTCCTATCGAACAGAACCGCATAAGCCTCTTTGTAAACTGGGCCGCATGAAGTCCTATTGAACAGAACTGCATAAGTCCCTTGTAAATGGGCCGCATGAAGTCTCATTGGGACAGAGCCGCATGAGGACCCATCAGAACAGAGCCGCATGAACTCTGTTAAAACTGCGCCGCATAAAGCTCCATCAAATCAGAGCCACATGAGCTCCTTTAAATGATCTGCATAAAGAGCTTTGGAATTGGTGGATCGTGCCAACTGTAAAGATTTTTTTCGTCTCTCTAGGAGCACGTCATTATGTCAGGGTCATCATTTTACCTTTATGTCAGAGTTGTCAATCCTTTGTGTCAGAGCTGCCGCACTGTGTCAGAGCATTTAATGAGCCAGCTGCACAGAGAAATGATGGCCAGCTGTAGAGTCATATTTTAAACCGCATAGGGCCACATGGCTTTTTCCGAGCCGCATGGAGCTATCGGGAACTTTCGAGCCGCGTGAAGCTCTAAGGGGATTTTTTGAGCCGCATGAAGCTCTAAGGGACTTCTTGAGCCGCATGGAGCTCTAAGTGATTTTTGAGCCACATGAAGAGTCCCCCAATATTGAGCCGCATGGAATCTTCTATTTTTTTATGCTTCTACAAGACCCCCTTCAAAGTTTTTAATTTGTAAAATTGAAATACATTGAATAAGAAGCATGGCTATATCTGTATAAACTCCTCATGCCGTATAGACCCATCTGGCCGTATAGGATGTTCTGGCCGCATGGACTGCTCTGGCCGAATAGACTGTTCTGGCCGCATGGACTGCTCTTGCCGCATGGACTGTTCTGGCTGTATGGACTGCTCTTCATGCCACATAGGCGTCTCATTAATTGCCTTTGATTTGTTTTGATTTAAAGCCGTCTTTTGGGATAAGATCCCAAGAGTCAGCTTTAAATATTTAGATTTGTTCTTAATAATTACGAGTAATCTTTTGCATGCAGGAGATAGAAATCCAAGAGTCGGTCTCCTCTCCTAGGCAGTACATGAATTGAAGCGTCCATCGGTCTATGATCCCCCCTATCTGCCTATAAATACGAGTGCTTTTGGAAGAGAGAGACTCTTTACTTTCTTTTCTCTTCAACTTTTCTTTGCCCTTAGTCGTCGTCTTCTCTTCCTTCTTCGATTATCAATGTGTCACGACCCGCACCCACTGTGAGGATACGAGCACGTAACAACGTCCAGCCTACGCCACAGTGTCGACGGTAGAACGCTGTCCTAGGTTACTATCTAATCAATAATTCACGCAATTATATAATGTACTTGTCAAATCTCAACTCCGAACGGAGGACAAGTATAGATATAATGAATCTCAATCACAGTCTAAGAACGATAAGATATCACAGAAGATATAACTAAAGGCTGAAAAATAGAAATAAAATCCAACAACTAAAAATATAATCTTAACAATCTCAACTACATCTCAACTTATATACAATTCCAGTTCTAAAACATGAAAGCTAAAATATGACAACTAGCTAAACTTCAGGTCACTCCTGAGTGTCGGGGCCATAGGTAGCTAAACCATCTCCACAGTAATATGTAGGGCATGTGTCCTCAGGACAGTCATCTGTAAAATTTACAACAGGTCCAGTCAGGACAGGAACGAGTACAACTCATCAAGAAAACCCAAGTAAAAGACAGAGAACTATAAAGCAGTTATAGACAGTTTTATTGATGAATATGGTAGTTTATATACAGGTGATGGTATGGTGAACAAGTAAGATACAGAGAAAGTAAGTAACTAAAACAAGAAAAGAATGATGGCAATGAAGACTGTAAATAAATCTAGCTGAACTAAGGTAACATAATGAGTCCAGGCAGTAATGTAAAACAAGTGTAAACTACTATAAATCCAGTACGGGATGAATCTAATACAAGATGAATCCAGTACTAGATGATTCTAGGTAGTGATCAAGAATCCAGGTGAGTCCAGCTAATCTAATAGTGTGTTTTAAAATACCGAGATCGACATGTAAACGGCTGTGGGTAATCAGGCATACCTCTCACTGATCAGGCGAGAGATGGCTATGCTTCCAGTAGATTCCAGTTGGAGATTCCAGATTTGGGGTATATCTACATGTCTTACTCAATATTTCTCCGCCCTGCAATACAAATGAATCCAGAATTCGACACGAGAATCGAGATAAGTCCAGCCAAAATATGATGATTCCAGAAATAGATTCCGGAATGATTCCAGTGATTCCAGTAATAGAGGCCAGATAATATGGTGAGTGTGTCGCATACATGAATCCAGAAATATCCATACGTGTGATATCAGAGAATCACATAAAACTAGATAGAACTGAAATACAGTAACTGGCAAATAAATGAGAGAACTATCAGAGAATGTACTCGCCTGATACTCTGAAAAGAGTAGGGTAAAGTCAGATGTCTGTACCGGAGTCACAATGTCCTAAATAGAACAGTACAGGTTATAATATGTTTAAAACAAGGCAAATGATGGTTATGATGCAATCTACATGATTTCTAGGCCAATCTAGGTCAAAGTCAACTCTAAGTCAACCCTGGTCAACTGTCTAGGTCAAACTAGGTCCAAGTCAAACTTGGTCAACTCTGGGTCGACCCAAGTCAACTACAATAGTCAAACTAGGCCAATACTAGTCTAGTCAAGTCTCACTAGGCCTACCCAGCCTATTCTAGCAAGCACACTCAATTTCTAGGCTATACAAGCCAACCACACTCCTACACTGGCATTCAAGCCAGAAATACAGGTTTATGAGCCATAGGCTATATGCCTAGGCTAATCACATAGGGATACACCCAAGTGCAATGTGCCATGCATATAGGCTATAGGCCATATAGGCTATATCACACAGATGGTATATACATTACATTAATATAATATCACACACATTTATCACATTATTATCAAGTATATAGATATATATACCTACATAGAGTAGATAGAGAGAGAGGTAATGGCATGTGTCATGGAATATTGAATGTGTTAGAAAGGGATGTGTGTGTGTGTGTATGAGCATGATACAGTGAAATGTGTGTAGGCTAGGTGTATATATCAATGTGTGTGTGTGTGTAGAGAGTGGGCAAGTGACAGGAAAACCATGTGTGTGAGGGTGATAGGTGGCATGAAAACAAGTTTGTGTGTGTGTGTCAAAAGGAAATCAGTTTTGTAGAGTGGTGTGTGTATGCTCAAAACAGTTGTGACAAGTTAACATGGTGGCATGCCCATGTGTGTGTGGGGGTGTACTAAGTCAAGAATGAAGGGGAGGTTGTGTGTGTATATTACAGTGATATGTATTCCAGGAATTTGATGTGCAAATCAGTGCAATGATAGTGTTTATCAATTGAAGCACAAAACTTATTTTTCCTACTCAACCTAAACCCCCATATCCTTCTACAATGTTCAAAACTGAACACTCACCCAGGCCTTGTAACTGGAACCCTCTCCCTTGCTAGTACCTTGCAGATACTCTCCCCCACATGCAGTAAAGTAACAATGTAATAGAGTTTAGCCTAGTGCTAAATATCAAGGAAATCAGTTTTTAGGAAAGACATTTAAAAACAGAATACAAAATCTGAAAAGTATTAGTTGACAGTTAGTGTAGGAATCAGGAAAACAGGTTTCAGGTTTGTATATCAGAAATGAAATCAAATTCAGGAAATCAATGCCTGTGTCAAGTGTGAGAGCCATATGTGCGTGTGCTATCAAGTCAATGCATTTCAATGTGATGAAGTCTCAGAATTTTCAATTTAAACTTGACTCAGTTTGTGCATAAACTGGGAAGACAGTAATAAATCTTAGGAATTTTCTGAGAACAAGGACCCAAGTGAAAACAGTGGTGTGTGTTCCTATGAAAAATCTGAAACAATGAGTGTAGAGTGTGTCCACTGTGTACAACTCAGTATTTGGGGATTAGTATTAAAACTGAGGAAGATATGAGATCCTATGACAAATATGAACAACCAACCCAAATTCGAATTTTCTATTCTTTAGTGCAAAGCCTCAACTAATGTGTAAAACCAACCTAGCAAGTCCCATTACATATGTAGGAATCAAACTAGTGGTTTAAAACAACATTTAAAATCAGTTTAAAAAGGAAAACAAATTCAGAATTTCGAATTTAAATACATGGTATCAGTAATACACAGGCAGCCCCCCCTAACCCATTCAAAATCCTATTCGAACATCCCTCTTTCAAACACCAAACATAAATCAACCTAACAGTAATCTAATACAAAGTGAGTGACCTAATATTGGTATTTAAACATTACAAAACAGAAAAATCTAATAAGTTAACTTAGAAATCAAAAAAAGTAATGCAACTGTATCAGAGAATGGAAGCTCGACCAAATTCAACCCAAACCGAAACAACACCCCAATCAAATCAGCAAATTTTTAGGTACAGATGTGAGCTACCATGCATACGTGTCTAGGGTGTCATTTCGTGTCCACATGAGTGGACACGAAGTGTCCAAACAGTGTCTAACCTAAGTGTTAGTGTGTGACTGAACTGTGCATAGGCACAGTCTCGTACACGTGTGTTGAGTCGAAATGGACTCGACACAGTGTGCGAGACACCATGGGCACGTGCACAGGGATATAGGAGTCATAGGGCTAGGTCCTAGGGTGCCTGAGTCATGTCCAAGTTGTGTCGTGTCCGAGATTCGAAGCCGTATCAGTGGCTTGAATTTCGTGTATGTGTGTGTCAGAAATTTCGAAGCGAGCGCGAGAACTTCCTCGACTCGCAACCAAGTGACACGAAACTTGGTGAGGGTCGAGTCAGATATGGGACCCATCACCTCACCAAATTCCACGTGTCTTAGTGGAGTGTCGTGTCCTGTGTCAGCCCCGAAATACAGGGGACGTGCACAGTGTACACGAGCAGACACGAGACAGTGCAGCCTCGTTTTTTTCGTGCACAGACAACGAGGACCCACAAAATTTTGTGGGGGTCCTGTCAGTCAGTTCCCGCACCCATACACCAATTTTCGTGGTGTCTTGTGTCGTGTCGTGTCCGCAAAGGCGCTCGAACAGCAAGACAGCCGTACAGGCCTGTGCGCAGTGTCGTACATACGGTACGTGTCCGATTTGGACACGAAAAGTGCACAAAAACTAACTCAGTCCTTAACATAATTAATGTACACATCAAGAGCTATCCAAATATATAATTTGTTTTGAAAAACATTAACATTCAATCCATTGAGGCATTTCGTCGAACACCTAACATACCATACGACACGTGTCCGATACGGACACCAAACGGACACGAAATTCATCCAAATTTCAGGGACACCTAGGGGACTCCTAGATCTAGCCCTACATGTAAAGAAAACTAAAATTTAAATCAATTTAAAGGGTTTTATCTATAGGTGAAAATTGCATAGAAAAGCTCCAAATGGGGGGTGTTCTTCTTGATGGCCAAATTCTCCAAATTGATCCCAAACTGAAATGGCTCTCCACCAACAGTCTATAAACTCAATTTAGAACACAATGCAAAAGACTAGGATGAAAAAGGAGATCAAATGAATAAAATGAGAATTTTTGGAAGGGGGAAACTTACCTTTCTTTTCTCCAAGTGTTGGAATGAAAATGAAAGAGGCAAGAACTCAAGGAGGAGATTATTTATAGGGAGGTGAGCCCTAGTGGCTGTTCATAGGTTCAATAATTAGGGTTAGGGTTCACTAAATGGCCCATGGGCTTAAGTCACGATCACTTAAACCATTGAGTCATAAGTCATTTCATGAAATCACAAGCCATGACTTAAATTCACTAAACCAAATTCCCTCATTCTAAAACTATTCTCTAATGACTAAAATAGGTTAACTCAAGTTAGGCTAGGGTCATCATGGCTAGGGTTAGCTTCTAGGCTAGTCCACTAGGTCTCAACAAGTCAAAGTCAAACTAGAATTCACCAATTCAACAAATCACCAAATAATTCAATTAAGTCAAAATGACCAAATTACCCCTAGGCTAAAAATGATAATTAATCCTCCTAATGACATGGTTAGGCTCTAGGTCATGCAGTCTCTCAGGTTTCACTAACAGCACATCAAAATCACAAGTCATGACTTAAACCAGTTTTAAAATAGTTTAAAAATTATTAAAAATCACTAAAAATCATAAGGTGAATCAAATACCAATAATTAATAATTATAATTACAAAATTTTAAAATTACCCTCATCTGGAAAACTGGGTGTTACACGATGGCTCCTAAAGCTTCCTCTAGCGCTGCGGTGAAATGTAAGGGAGTGGCTTCCTCATCGACTGAGGTGCCCATAGTTCATTCTGACGTCCACCCCGCTATTGATGGTAAGGACATTTGGAAGAAATTGTATAAACTCAAAACCCTAACCATCATGGCTACGTCGTATATTTTATGTGCTGGCCTTCTTCGTCTTTATTGAACTGTCCAAATTCATTGTGATAAATCCGCATACTGTGCTGCATGTGCCGCATGTACATCTCATATCCGAGCCGCATAAGCACTTTACAAACTGGGCCGCATGAAGACCCATCGAACTGTGCCGTACGAGACTCTACCAAATCAGATCCGCATAAGCTCACTTGTACCGACCGCATGAGCACCCACTAAGTAGAGCCGTATAAGCTTACTTGAACTGGCCGTAAGAAACCCCGCTAAACAGATACGCATAAGCTCATCTGAACTCGGCCGCATGAAGCCCCGTTAAACAGAGCCGCATAAGCTCACCTGAACTTGGCCGCATGAGACCCTGCTAATCAGAGCCGTATAAGCCCATATGAACTCGGCCGCATGAGGCCCCGTTTAAACAGAGCCGTATAAGCTCCATTAAATTAAGCCGCATAAGGACCCGCCTGATCAGAGCCGCATAAGCTCATCTGAACTCGGCCGCATGAGACCCCGTTTAAACAGAGCCGCATAAGCTCCATTAAATTGAGCCGCATAAGGACCCGCCTGATCAAAGCCACATAAGCTCGAAAATACTAAGCAGTTCTCTCTGGCCATCTTCTAACTTGTTTCTTTTGTCCTTTTTTTAGTAAATTTGCCAGTCAATGCTGCGAGAGAACCTTTGGTGGGTCGTACCCAATTTGCTGTGGGCTATAGGTTCGACCACATAGTCGAGTCTGTGGTGAACCAGCTTCCAAAAGACGAACCTGTGGAGAGGCTGGGAGACATAAAATAGCAGTCCTTCTTCTTTATCTCGGGGATAATAAACTCAGGGCTGCTGGAGGGCAAACACCTGAAGCCTGCTTTCCTCTATGGGGACGCCATGACTGTGAAGAACTCCCAAGTTCTGGACATATCCGAGAGTTGGAGTTTTACTTCTGATGGGATGGCGATCCATATTCCTTTGATGGAGCATCACTTCCCACTGTCATGGTTCAACATGCTATCATTGGACAGAAAAATGGAGGAGTCTTTGACTCCAAGTCGGTCTGGGATGTTCGTGGGCAACATCCATTATAACAACAACTTGGGGTCAGTGTATGCAGGCAAGGTCCTGGTCAGCCGCTACGTGATGGGGTTGGCCCCGGACAGTTTCTTGAATTTACAGGGTCCTAACTTCAAATTCTCTCAAACTGACATGTTCCTGAAATAGCTTGCTCGGAAGGGGTCCTATCCCGTTGGCCGGTTGTCGCTACCGAGTTGGGTAAACCCCATCCCTTCGTGGACCAACCTATCTACGTAGATTGTGCGAGAATACGAGACTCTCCTGTGTGAGATTGGACTCTACCACGCTATTCGGGGTACCAGCTACGGCTTGCCCATAAATAAGAAATTGATTATGGCTCTGCTGGAGATGTACAACTGCCGAACAGGGACCTTCTTCACACCTATAGGGGAGATAGGGCTTGCCCTCCACGAGATGCACATCGTCTCCCAGCTGCCTTAGAGAGATAAAGTCTTTGAGCTGTATACCCAGACGAACGAAGAGTTCGAGGATTTGGAGGAGAGGTTCCCAGGCTTCGTTGCCGTCTACCGGGAATTGTTGTGCCATCACAGTACATGCCAGCAGCTGTTAAAAAAAACAATGACAGTTCGGAAGGGAACCTTCCTCACACAAAGGCCTAGCTCACTTATTTTTTTAAACTCGGTACCTCAGGCTGGATTTCTCCTCGAAGTCCTCGAACTCGGGAGGAAGTGCAGGACCAAGTGTCAACCGCCATGAGGGCAAGAACCACCGGTGATAGGTTCGGAAGTCAATCTGACTCTTTTGCTTATTTTTACCAAGACACTCAGCCGTTGTCCGAGAAGGCTCCCTTGGCAGGATTCTTGATGGTGTGGCTACGAAATTACGTGGTCTCAGGAGGGGCTGGTTCTATTGAGAGGATCAGCTGTAACTTCATTCTTCCTGCTATGAAGCTGGTCTTCGAGGTCAGACTAGCTCTTCTCCCAGCCATGGTGTACAGCATACACCGTGGCCTTCGCTCTTTCACGTCCAAGGTTATCGCCCGTGACATGACAAAGGATTTTGAACGCATCGAGCTGCCCTATCATTATCTGATGGGGTGGCTGTTGCTGCATTGCCGGTCTTTGATGAGGCCTAGCCATGAAGATGGCATAACTGCTGACAATGCTTTTATCTTTCAGTATCGCCGTATGTCTTGGAAATGCGAGACTATGCATGCCTGTCGGATGGCGCTGGCAAGAGTGGACAAATACACTTTTTTTGTGTATGTTCCTCAATTTACTGCTGAGAAAGTGAGGGCTGTACATCTTGATGGTATTGGGCCTCCCGACTTCTTATCTGGCAAGATGCTCCTTTGGCTGCACAACACTCGTCCTTCCCACCTGGTATATCGAAACCGCAATGCTGTCTATTTGGAGCCTTACTTGCCCAGTAGGTTTGCCCGACAGTTTGGGTATAGCCAGCTATTTTTGGGCAGTCCCAGCACTTGCCTGGGTTTTGAAGATAGCGTCCTTGATGGTATCAGAGCCTGGCACCATTACAACTCGGTTCACACCCGTACCAGCTTCTCAGTTCCTGATACTGAGGAGTCAGGGAGATATTATATTTGGCAGCTCTATACCATGTCATGGCGAACAAGCCTCCTGTTGGTTTTGATCCGAGTACCAGCTTCATTGTTGGTACTAGCTTGGAGGAGAAGCCCAAAGGGTCTAAGACGAGGAAGAAGAGGGAGAACACGGTTGCTGTATCGGGCTCGGAGTCTGCCAACACGGACGAAGAGGATGACGAGCATGACCCCGATAACGCTCTTCCTTTTGCAGAAGATGTGGTGGCGGATCAGCCACCTGTCGTGCCTGGTCCTTTGCGTAAGCAAAGCATTCATGAGCCCGCTGATCACGGCATAACTTACTCTGTGAAATGGGCCACGGTTAAGCCTCGCGGGCTGCTTATTAAGAGAGAGGCGAGGATGACGCCGTTTCAGAGGTGAATTGAATTACAACCATCTTCTTCTTTAGCTCTTCTTTTTCCCAAACCATGACCTAATCATTTTTTTTATCTCTGTAGGCGTCAGGAGAAGGAGACTTTCCAGAGTCAGTTGCTGCCTCTGAAGTCGACCCGGCGCTAACTACTCTAGTTAGAGATATGAGTGCCGAGATTATTGCTGCCAGGATTTTTCCAACGACGGCTGAGG
The DNA here is from genome assembly GCA_029216955.1 of Iris pallida. Taxonomy (NCBI): domain Eukaryota; kingdom Viridiplantae; phylum Streptophyta; class Magnoliopsida; order Asparagales; family Iridaceae; genus Iris; species Iris pallida. The sequence continues at coordinate 1,143,810 of JANAVB010011395.1, forward strand.
TTCCTTTAGTTGTTGATGTCCCAACCCCGGGTGACGTAGGCTCTACTGAACCCGTCCCTGAGACTGCTGAACTTCAGCTGGGTGATGCTGATCCAGTCGTATCTTCTTCCAGGGAGGCTAGGGCAGCGGAACCATCTGTATTCGGCTCGGACTTTGCTGGTGAAGAGACTACGGCGGCTGTGAGCGAACCTCAATCTCAGCAACTCCCCCTGGTAAGATAAGCCAAGTTTTGACTAGTGAGGAGGTTTATTTGCTCTATCATCACATCCTTCGGGTTAAGCTGATTGATGGTTGCTCTGGACATACAGGTCATGCTCCTTTACTGCCAACGACGAACGTTATTAGGGGAGAGTTGGCCAGAGGGGATCTGGCGGAAGAGAGTGTGTCTTCCCCTCCAGCTTACATTGAGGGTCCTCCTACTAGATCGTGTTCATGAGAGCAAGCGACGGAACGGCCGGAGCGGGGAGAACTGGTCCCTACCCCCCTCTTCTGTTCATGTGGCTCCGGAGGTCCACCTTTCCGCCTTGCCGAGTCTCCAGATCCTTCTGGCTGCGGAGGAGGAATTGGCTGCTATTCAAGAGTCCTTTCGCTCGGAGCTTGTTTTCCTTGTGGCAGGGGTAGCAAGTTCCGGTACATCTTTTTTGACCCTGTCAGCTACCCTTCCTTTGACGCCGTCTTCTTCAAAAGTTCTGGATGAATCGTTAAAGGATGTAGTTAACAGTTTTTATCGTCACCTGAGACGAGGAGTTGAGGCTGCGGTGGAGAGGGGATGTGAGCACCCTGAATTTCGGGTTGATTTTTTTCATTTTATTTTATTTTCTGATTTATTGGTTTCATTAAATAATTTATTGAATTATTTTTCTTAAGTGTACTTTTCCATGCCATTGATATTTGGAGTATCAGGGATGTTCAATTCTGGAAATCCTCTTCACGAGTTTTGGAGTGGACACGATTACCTTCATGACGGTATATAGTGTCCCATCCAAACTTGTTCTCTTATACTCTTTCTGCTTCGCTGAACTTCGGGTCGGTTTAGACCATTCGATTTATATTTATTTTTCCCACTTTTTTCCTTGATCATTTTCAGCGCGTTACCATGACATTTAAATTGGGAGCGCCAGACCAGTCATTTCCTTGAAACCAACTCCTCATTGATGATCTACTCGAGACGCTCGTCACCCATGACCTTTGTTTCCCACTCATTCATGTCATTTTGGGCTCCATTTGATTCGCACAACTTTCCTGACGCGTGACCCGATTTTATTTCAGGCCACGGCGTCACAATCATTTTCCAACTTGATTTGCGGGTCCCCTGTCGACCGAAACCTGTCTGCCCCAATTATGGACATGGCCCACTTTGAGCCTACTATCCGTCCGCCACTTGTGTCCCATTTATTGGAATTCCCATGTGCTACTTATTTGCACATGATCATCGTCGCCTATTTTTTTAATTCTATTTTTGCACGATGTCCGATTTTCGTCCAATCCGGCTCCACCGAGCCCAGTCCAGCTCCATGATTTTCTCCATCGTGATGCCCTCATATTTATTGTCCAAAAATATCAATTTCTCATTTTATCAATTTTTATTATTTAATGGGAAATTTTTCTTGAATTTAATCCCTATAGGAATGACCCTTTTTCCCTCTAATTTATTCCTACCCTTTGATTTCCCTCATCAAATCCCAACCACCCATTCTCTCACTTTCCCACACTCACTCACAGCAATGTATAGGCCGGCCCTAATTTCTAGGGAAGGAATCTTTCTCTCTTTCCTTATCCTTTTCTCTCTCTCTCCCTTTCATTTTTCCACAGCAACTTAACTCTTCATCACCATCAGCATCCTATTACTTCTCCATCAAAACCGAGCACCCAAGGCCCGAGCCATCTTCCTCCTCCTCCCATGTACTCCATGCACCACACGCCACCCAACTTCGCCGTGCTCCGGCCACCTTGGCCGAGCCCGAGCCACTCTTCTCCTCCATTCTCTCGTTTTCCTCCTCCTTCCTCCTCCCTTTCAAACCGAGCGCTACCACCTCCATCACCATTCCAGCCGTCGACCACCGCCCCCGTCGTCGCCGTGGCAGGGCGCGCAGCCCCGCCCGCCACCACGCTGACAGCAGCTCCGGCAGCAGCGCGCACAGCCGCGTGCTTGCGTGCACGCGAACGGCGTTGCCGCCGCCACCGGCGCCGCCGTGGTCGTCGCCACCCGCCGGCGAGACCCCCTCCTCGGTCGGGCGCACCCCCAGGCAAGGCCCTGTGGTCTCCGCTCCTCTCTCTGACGTGAATCGGAGGCGATCCGTGCGTTTTGCACGAGATCCCGCCGTGACGCGCGCGGGAACGAAGTCAGAATTCGCGCCCGGGACAGCAACTTCGCGTCGATTTTCTGGAGAATCCGACCGTTGGATCGGCGATTTCTTCGCTCCGTCGCCATCTCGGTATATCCACCTTCATCCCTGTCAATTTTCGTCCGTTAATTTTATCGTTTGATACATGAAAACCGGCCACCAAGTTGACCGTTTAAATTGTATTAAATTTGGACAGTTTCGCGGGGCCAACTTCGTCAGCTTGTATCTCCTCCACCGCAGCTCCGTTTGGCGTGCTACCAGTTCCGGTGCGAAGCTGGTATAACCCTCTTCCTGCCCCCTTTAGATTTCATTTCAGTTTGAGCTTGTTTGATTGGTGGAATTCGACGCCAAAGTTGGCCGTCCGAATTCGTAATTTCCAACTTGTAAAATTCCATTTTTGAACACGGGACTCCAGATTTCATTTCTGACACCACCATTAGACTTGTGGCGTCGTTCTGGCATGTTTTCATATAAAATTTGCTAGATTTTGGTGGACATTGGGTCTGGCACGCATTTCGGTGCAAGTTGGATACCAATGTCCGGGCCAACGGGTCATTTTGAGATCGGCTCATCGGAATCCAATTCCGGAAATACCGTTGAGCTCGTATCGTCATTCTGGACTCGTTGACAGGTAGTTTGCTGAGTTTTGAGGACTTTGGCTCCGGCACGCATTTTCGTGCAAACCGGAATTCCAAGTTCTGGTCAACGGGCCAAATTGAGATCGGGTCAACGGAATCCAATTCTGGAGATACCGTTGGGTTCGTATCGACATTCTGGTTGCGTGGACATATATTTTGCTATATTTTATAGACTTGTTTTCTTGCACGTTTTTCGGTGCAAAACGGCTCCGACACGGACACCGTTTTGACCCGAAATTACCTTTTTGCCCTTGTGTCCAAATTGGACCGTTGGGTAGGCTATCCTAGCTAATTTGACCATTCTGGACACGTTGGCGATGTTCATTTCATCATCCGACAATGTTTGTTGATAGTTTCTCTGAGTTTAACCTTTCTAATAATTAATTAATAATTAATTCATATAATGTTCGTATTTCGGGATTAGTACAACGAAACTGAGCTCAGTCAATTCCAGTGATCTCACATCGCTGAAATTGACAAGATGGGCACGTGGATCACTGTAATAAGATTATCAACCTTACCATTGATATTTCTATCTCGATTTACGTGTCGTAAGTTTCGACGTACAAATAACGAAGTACACTTTATTCTTTAATAATTAGACTAGATTGACCATGCTTGACCAGTTGACCCAAAGTCAACTGTGAGTCAACGCTTGACCTAGTTTGACTAGAGTATCGACCGGAGTTGACCTAGGGTTAATTTGACTAGAAGAACCTAGAATAATATAGATTTCTTGTAGAAATTTATTTAATATAACTTGAACGCTTTGTAACCTGTGTTGCTTTAAATAGGACTCTGTGGCTTCAGTTGGACCCTCTATACTTATCAGCTCAGGACCACAGGCGAGTACATTCACTGATAGTTTTCATTGTCTTGATATCTGCTATATCCGATTCAGTTGTAGTGTCTTACTTGATTTCCAGACACGATAGTTCACGGACTAGTATATGTCGGATCCTGTCATGAGATGTTGTTCCCGGATTACTTGGTATACTAGTACAAGACTTGACTTGTTACTTGTACTTGTATAGACATGGACTTGGGAGTGGGCTGATCACCTGCTCTTAAATCTCGTGTCATGACGTGTTATGTCCGGATCCTTTATACTAGTCGGGGGATGGGGAGTTATTAGTGGTTGTGTGATCAAATCCCCACTTGTTGCTTCACACTTGCATTCCACACTTGTCCATAGCTACTTGTTCACACTTGCCATGGTGACCGGCCTTGTCTCACACTTGCTGTTTCATACTTGTTATATGGTTGTAGGCGGTCAGATGGAAAGCTTGAACTTGTTTCCCAAGCCGATCACATGACACACTAATAATTCAAGGCACCTTTTATATTTATTATCTTAGGGTGACTAGGTTCTGTTCAGGAGAAGGGTTACAACCCCGGTCCTTGTTTGGTTTAAGGGTTGTAACTCGGCTTCCGAATAGTTCCCAAGTCATCCTATATATATACATTATCGTCCTTTTACAGTACTCACATCATGATATATATTTCCAGTTTCAGCTTTACTTACTGTACTTTCACCCTGCTATGATTCATTTCTCATATGCTCTACCTGCTTTTATACCGTACTTGATTATGGGACTAGGTTCTATTCGGAAGAAGGGTTACAACCCCGGTCCTTGTTTGGTTTAAGGGTTGTAACTCGGCTTTCGAATGGTTCCCAAGTCGCCTTTACTCTTTGTCTTGTATTTCATTATTACTGTCTCTTATAGTATTTCTCAATTCACATGGAACTGCTGTTGGTGTTTGTACTTGCTCATTTTCCTGACAGGATACGTTGACAAAATTTTACAGATAGCTCGGGATTGCCTGCTAGCCTAGAGGAGACCATTAGAGGTTGTTTAGTTAGCTTTTTTTAGTTGTCTGGAGATGTATTATTTTATGGATTACTGTATTTCAGTTTTGAGATGTATTCTGAGTTTGTATCTTAGACACTTAGATTTCTCTCTGTTGTACCTCTTTTGGATTTCATGTTTTATCTATCTTCCTTTATGCTCTACCCTAGATGTGATTGAGTATGTATCTGCTATGTCACCCCCATTCGGGGAGTATAAACTGTTAGTCTTATACTATTAGATGCATTGAGACCTAGGACAGCGTTCTACCGTCGACACTGCGGCGTAGGCTGGGCGTTGTTACGTTCTCGTGCCCTAATTCTAGGGTGCGGGTCGTGACACGTTTTTAGTGGTGGCCCATGCAGGTCGAGACTAAAGTGTAGTGGTATTCGAACTAGAGTACCACTACAGCCTGCAGTAGGATTATGATATATTTTGAAGGTACTCAATCACAATTAGGACCCCTTGAGAGATTCCTGGGACGACCCTGGAGAATCTTATTTAACTTCGATTTGAAAACTCTTTTCCCATGATTTGTTTTTATCTTTATTTTCGGTTGTTGAATTTGATTTTGATGGATTATTGTTAGAATTGAGTTTGTATTTATTAATTTTGATGGAAGACTGTCGAATTTTGAATTTTGATGATAGATGTTGTCTCCGAGTTTGTATTTTCATGGATTTTTGTTTATTTTTGGATTTTGATGTTCGTTGATAAAATTAAATTGATTTTTGAGTATTCATTGTTGATTTAAATTAATTTTGTCAAGATGAAATTATATGGGCTAGGTCATCTAAGTTATGGAAATCTAGTCTTATGCGGTCACATTAGTCAGCATGGTGAGGACATATTGTCTGACTTGGATCTATTTCTCGGGTATGGGAATTTAAGGTTTTCGCAGCCAAGCGCGCGGCATCGCGAAAATGTTAAATACCATGATTCTAGAGGTATGTGTCCAAGTCGAGGACTCTGTGATTATCGTAACCTTGCTTACTAGTATGACGAGGATTTAGGGTACCATGATTTTGACCTGACGTGAATGATTATCAGATTTTACTTTAAATGTTTTCGAACACGTTTCTCTACTTTTGTTTCTGTCCTTCAAATTTTTTTTTTATTATTATTTTTATTAATTGTCTTGTTTTGTTTGCTTCTCATTATTTAACTTAAGGGTAGGTTTTCTTGTTTTTATAAACCTTTGCGTAACTTCTTGCTATGAGTTTTTTTTTTCTTAATACAATGAATCGATAATTTTGTTAGACTTTATCTTGGATTTGAAAATTTAGCTCTGGATTTCAAAAAAAAAGGGGGTTCTTTTTTTAAATAGATAAGCAAAACAGATTCTTATCGTTATTTCTTTCTTGCTATTATTCTTACAAAAAAAAAATTGACTTTTATTCCTTAACTAGTGATTTTGATTTTCTTGGATAGTACCCTTTTTCAGATAATTGGTAGTTACCTTCATTTATTTTGATGAGTACCAGTTTTCATATAGGATGGTAGACTGCCTTACAGTTTTGATAGTTTGTTGTCTCTGTAACCTTTTGTTTAGCCCATGGATTGCTTGTGTGTTTGATACCCTATAACCGTTTTGATTAGCATGACTAGTATACCTAGATGAGACTTACTACCACCGTATGCCATGACCCTGTATGTCGTCCTTTTGATCACATGCTTTGTTTTAATCTGGGACTTTGATTTTGGGGGTTTGACCTAGAGGGAGTATGGACATTTTAATTTCGAGGACGAAATTTTTATAAGGTGGGTAGGATGTGAGCACCCTGAATTTCGGGTTGATTTTTTTCATTTTATTTTATTTTCTGATTTATTGGTTTCATTAAATAATTTATTGAATTATTTTTCTTAAGTGTACTTTTCCATGCCATTGATATTTGGAGTATCAGGGATGTTCAATTCTGGAAATCCTCTTCACGAGTTTTGGAGTGGACACGATTACCTTCATGACGGTATATAGTGTCCCATCCAAACTTGTTCTCTTGTACTCTTTCTGCTTCGCTGAACTTCGGGTCGGTTTAGACCATTCGATTTATATTTATTTTTCCCACTTTTTTCCTTGATCATTTTCAGCGCGTTACCATGACATTTAAATTGGGAGCGCCAGACCAGTCATTTCCTTGAAACCAACTCCTCATTGATGATCTACTCGAGACGCTCGTCACCCATGACCTTTGTTTCCCACTCATTCATGTCATTTTGGGCTCCATTTGATTCGCACAACTTTCCCGACGCGTGACCCGATTTTATTTCAGGCCACGGCATCACAATCATTTTCCAACTTGATTTGCGGGTCCCCTGTCGACCGAAACCTGTCTGCCCCAATTATGGACATGGCCCACTTTGAGCCTACTATCCGTCCGCCACTTGTGTCCCATTTATTGGAATTCCCATGTGCTACTTATTTGCACATGATCATCGTCGCCTATTTTTTTAATTCTATTTTTGCACGATGTCCGATTTTCGTCCAATCCGGCTCCACCGAGCCCAGTCCAGCTCCATGATTTTCTCCATCGTGATGCCCTCATATTTATTGTCCAAAAATATCAATTTCTCATTTTATCAATTTTTATTATTTAATGGGAAATTTTTCTTGAATTTAATCCCTATAGGAATGACCCTTTTTCCCTCTAATTTATTCCTACCCTTTGATTTCCCTCATCAAATCCCAACCACCCATTCTCTCACTTTCCCACACTCACTCACAGCAATGTATAGGCCGGCCCTAATTTCTAGGGAAGGAATCTTTCTCTCTTTCCTTATCCTTTTCTCTCTCTCTCCCTTTCATTTTTCCACAGCAACTTAACTCTTCATCACCATCAGCATCCTATTACTTCTCCATCAAAACCGAGCACCCAAGGCCCGAGCCATCTTCCTCCTCCTCCCATGTACTCCATGCACCACACGCCACCCAACTTCGCCGTGCTCCGGCCACCTTGGCCGAGCCCGAGCCACTCTTCTCCTCCATTCTCTCGTTTTCCTCCTCCTTCCTCCTCCCTTTCAAACCGAGCGCTACCACCTCCATCACCATTCCAGCCGTCGACCACCGCCCCCGCCGTCGCCGTGGCAGGGCGCGCAGCCCCGCCCGCCACCACGCTGACAGCAGCTCCGGCAGCAGCGCGCACAGCCGCGTGCTTGCGTGCACGCGAACGGCGTTGCCGCCGCCACCGGCGCCGCCGTGGTCGTCGCCACCGCCGGCGAGACCCCCTCCTCGGTCGGGCGCACCCCCAGGCAAGGCCCTGTGGTCTCCGCTCCTCTCTCTGACGTGAATCGGAGGCGATCCGTGCGTTTTGCACGAGATCCCGCCGTGACGCGCGCGGGAACGAAGTCAGAATTCGCGCCCGGGACAGCAACTTCGCGTCGATTTTCTGGAGAATCCGACCGTTGGATCGGCGATTTCTTCGCTCCGTCGCCATCTCGGTATATCCACCTTCATCCCTGTCAATTTTCGTCCGTTAATTTTATCGTTTGATACATGAAAACCGGCCACCAAGTTGACCGTTTAAATTGTATTAAATTTGGACAGTTTCGCGGGGCCAACTTCGTCAGCTTGTATCTCCTCCACCGCAGCTCCGTTTGGCGTGCTACCAGTTCCGGTGCGAAGCTGGTATAACCCTCTTCCTGCCCCCTTTAGATTTCATTTCAGTTTGAGCTTGTTTGATTGGTGGAATTCGACGCCAAAGTTGGCCGTCCGAATTCGTAATTTCCAACTTGTAAAATTCCATTTTTGAACACGGGACTCCAGATTTCATTTCTGACACCACCATTAGACTTGTGGCGTCGTTTTGGCATGTTTTCATATAAAATTTGCTAGATTTTGGTGGACATTGGGTCTGGCACGCATTTCGGTGCAAGTTGGATACCAATGTCCGGGCCAACGGGTCATTTTGAGATCGGCTCATCGGAATCCAATTCCGGAAATACCGTTGAGCTCGTATCGTCATTCTGGACTCGTTGACAGGTAGTTTGCTGAGTTTTGAGGACTTTGGCTCCGGCACGCATTTTCGTGCAAACCGGAATTCCAAGTTCTGGTCAACGGGCCAAATTGAGATCGGGTCAACGGAATCCAATTCTGGAGATACCGTTGGGTTCGTATCGACATTCTGGTTGCGTGGACATATATTTTGCTATATTTTATAGACTTGTTTTTTTGCACGTTTTTCGGTGCAAAACGGCTCCGACACGGACACCGTTTTGACCCAAAATTACCTTTTTGCCCTTGTGTCCAAATTGGACCGTTGGGTAGGCTATCCTGGCTAATTTGACCATTCTGGACACGTTGGCGATGTTCATTTCATCGTCCGACAATGTTTGTTGATAGTTTCTCTGAGTTTAACCTTTCTAATAATTAATTAATAATTAATTCATATAATGTTCGTATTTCGGGATTAGTACAACGAAACTGAGCTCAGTCAATTCCAGTGATCTCACATCGCTGAAATTGACAAGATGGGCACGTGGATCACTGTAATAAGATTATCAACCTTACCATTGATATTTCTATCTCGATTTACGTGTCGTAAGTTTCGACGTACAAATAACGAAGTACACTTTATTCTTTAATAATTAGACTAGATTGACCATGCTTGACCAGTTGACCCAAAGTCAACTGTGAGTCAACGCTTGACCTAGTTTGACTAGAGTATCGACCGGAGTTGACCTAGGGTTAATTTGACTAGAAGAACCTAGAATAATATAGATTTCTTGTAGAAATTTATTTAATATAACTTGAACGCTTTGTAACCTGTGTTGCTTTAAATAGGACTCTGTGGCTTCAGTTGGACCCTCTATACTTATCAGCTCAGGACCACAGGCGAGTACATTCACTGATAGTTTTCATTGTCTTGATATCTGCTATATCCGATTCAGTTGTAGTGTCTTACTTGATTTCCAGACACGATAGTTCACGGACTAGTATATGTCGGATCCTGTCATGAGATGTTGTTCCCGGATTACTTGGTATACTAGTACAAGACTTGACTTGTTACTTGTACTTGTATAGACATGGACTTGGGAGTGGGCTGATCACCTGCTCTTAAATCTCGTGTCATGACGTGTTATGTCCGGATCCTTTATACTAGTCGGGGGATGGGGAGTTATTAGTGGTTGTGTGATCAAATCCCCACTTGTTGCTTCACACTTGCATTCCACACTTGTCCATAGCTACTTGTTCACACTTGCCATGGTGACCGGCCTTGTCTCACACTTGCTGTTTCATACTTGTTATATGGTTGTAGGCGGTCAGATGGAAAGCTTGAACTTGTTTCCCAAGCCGATCACATGACACACTAATAATTCAAGGCACCTTTTATATTTATTATCTTAGGGTGACTAGGTTCTGTTCAGGAGAAGGGTTACAACCCCGGTCCTTGTTTGGTTTAAGGGTTGTAACTCGGCTTCCGAATAGTTCCCAAGTCATCCTATATATATACATTATCGTCCTTTTACAGTACTCACATCATGATATATATTTCCAGTTTCAGCTTTACTTACTGTACTTTCACCCTGCTATGATTCATTTCTCATATGCTCTACCTGCTTTTATACCGTACTTGATTATGGGACTAGGTTCTATTCGGAAGAAGGGTTACAACCCCGGTCCTTGTCTGGTTTAAGGGTTGTAACTCGGCTTTCGAATGGTTCCCAAGTCGCCTTTACTCTTTGTCTTGTATTTCATTATTACTGTCTCTTATAGTATTTCTCAATTCACATGGAACTGCTGTTGGTGTTTGTACTTGCTCATTTTCCTGACAGGATACGTTGACAAAATTTTACAGATAGCTCGGGATTGCCTGCTAGCCTAGAGGAGACCATTAGAGGTTGTTTAGTTAGCTTTTTTTAGTTGTCTGGAGATGTATTATTTTATGGATTACTGTATTTCAGTTTTGAGATGTATTCTGAGTTTGTATCTTAGACACTTAGATTTCTCTCTGTTGTACCTCTTTTGGATTTCATGTTTTATCTATCTTCCTTTATGCTCTACCCTAGATGTGATTGAGTATGTATCTGCTATGTCACCCCCATTCGGGGAGTATAAACTGTTAGTCTTATACTATTAGATGCATTGAGACCTAGGACAGCGTTCTACCGCCGACACTGCGGCGTAGGCTGGGCGTTGTTACGTTCTCGTGCCCTAATTCTAGGGTGCGGGTCGTGACAGGGGGACCACTTTTGCCTTGGCCCGTCAATGCGCCCGGGGCCAGATTGAAATCCTTAGAACCCTCTCCGATGGGGCAGGGATAGTTGAGCTGCTGGAGCCCAAATTGCTAGAGGTGGATCAGCTTGTAGCCCAGTATCAAGTACTGCGACAAGTTGACCTGTCTTCGATGGTAGATCAGGAGCGGACCTTCCTCATAACTTTTATGGAGAAGGTAAGGGACGTGTGAGATGCGTCCAAACCGATTATAATAAAGGACCTCCAAGATCTGTCTCTACAGTATGATCAGCTGAGCCGCCGGGGAGAGGATTGTATTGCTCGGGAGGCGACAGCCTCTCGCAGGATAATCAACACGAAGGAGTAGATCCTTGAGCTCCAGAGGAAATTGGCCTTCTTAGAATCTGAGCTCGAGGCTCCCGCACGGGTAAGGAGCGAATTGTTCAGGAGGCCGACAAAGTCACCCATGCTTCTGCGGACTTGGAGCATGCTCTAAAGAATCTTGAAGATGGCTGGCAGGCTCACGCACATCTGGAGGATGCGAAGCGATTGACTGAGGAGGCCGAGCGCCAAGCCAAGCGGCGGTTTGAGCGGTCGACGGCCGTACTGAGGGACCGTCTCAGAGAATTATGTATCGCCGAACCATAGTCGGCTTTTTCTTTTCTTTTTTCTTTTTATGTTTCTTCATCTTTTTTTGGCAGGGATGTAGTCCCAAAGAATGTAGTACTTCTGATTTGCTTTGAATAAATGACTTTGATTGCATCATCCTTTATCTATCGTACTTGTACTGCATTTACGTGCTTGCCCCACTGGGGTTTTTTCTGTGGACCTATTACCCTTGGTATACCTTGGTTTTAGGTACGGATAATATGTAAAACCCCTAAATTTCTACTATATTTTTTTATTAAATTTGGTACTGATTAATTTTTTTTAATATTTTGTGTTTCGCGTAGCCGTATTGCACGTCGCGCACGAAATTATTTTTCTTGCTCGTCGAGTACGAATATGTGCGAGCGTACATATTTTTGAAAAACATTATTTTTATTATTTTTATATAGTTTCAAATTAAGATAGACAAAAATTATTTCTAGCTATTATTTTCAAGTTTATGACTATTATGAAAAGCCTTTCATTATATAGTTATATTAATAAATAAATTTTTCCTATAAAATGGTAAATTAGAAAAGTATATCTATGTAAATATTATTTGTACAAACATATATTTTTCATAATTATTTAATTGTTTAAATTTTTAAATAATAATGTAATTTTTGAAATTATTATTATTAGTATTTTTGAAAAATATATTTCAAAATTATTGTGGAGATTTAAATCTTGATTTAAATTTATGTATTTATTTAAATAGTTAAATAATTGAAATTGATTTATTGATTTGATTTTAAACTAAGGGATTTTAATTAGATTTAATTAGATTTGGATTGGATTGGATTTGATTTGATTGATTTTAATTAAATAGATGATTTATCTACTTGAATTTTAAATTCTCCTAATCCTATCCAAATTGGAAATTTCCACATCCTATAAATAGGCAGGTACTCCTCCAACTTTTCATTACTCTTCCACAAATCTCCACAAAGTGTACGTGCCTCGTGTCGGTGTCCATCTCTTCCGTGTCAGCCGTGACGGCCTCGGGTCTCACCCCGGGTGTCTTTCCAATAGGTTAATTCTTTTACAATTACATTGTTATCTTCCTCGTGTCTACACACGGACACATGTTCTCATCAACCCCTTCGTGTCCGACATGCCGGACACAAACCCTCGACATAAAACCAAAATCCCTAAACCTAACCCTACTCTAAACCCCATCCCCGCTCGTGTCTTCCCCACTGCCACTGCTCGGCACAGCCCCGGCAGCATCCAGCCACCCGATTCCAGCACCCTCGCCACCTGCAGTCCCGGTCTCTTCCGACCATCTTCACCAACCGTCACCCCTGCCATCGCCCAGCCTCACCAAACCACCCAAACCATCACACACAGCACCAGCCATCAACCAACCCAGCCACGCTCCCGGGCGGAGTCTCAACCTCCCCGACTATCCCTGGCCACAACCGCGACCCCAGCCTCCTCTCTCGACCGGCCAATGGCTATCCACCACAACCACCAGCATACCCTCCCACCGTAGTCCTCACCCGGCCACCGGCCAAAACCCCACCATAACCGTCGTCATCGACACTACCACCGCCACCACGGCCAATGGTCGAACCGCCACCACCGCCACCAAGAAAAAAAAAGAAAAAGAAAAACCCAAATCAATAGACAACCCTAAAACTCACCCTCCGTCGGAGCTCCGCCGGCCGAGTCCGCACCCGCAGTCGCGCCTCACCCCGCTCGTCTCCGCCCCGCACCGCCTGACTAGAGAACTCCGCCGGCGAGCCACCCCGCTGGCGCTCCATCGCCGGACCCCTCCCTTCCGCTGGTCCTCCGCCGTCCCCGCGTTGGCCTTCCCTTCGCCGGCGAGCGCGTCCCCCGCCGCTACCGTTAAAACCCTCCGACCTCGAGAACCCATCCGCCTCCCGTTCGCCGCCTCCTCCGGCGCAGCGTCACCGACCCCGGCGAACCGGCCGACTCCTCCTTCCCCTTCTTCTCCGCCTGCCGTTCCCCGCTCTCCGTCGCCTGAGCTCCTCCGCCTCAGCCTCTCCCTCTCCTTCTTCCCTCTTCCTCCTCCTCCTTCTGTTCTCTTTTTATTTTTTTTTATTTTCCTCTTTCGCTTTCATCTCTCTCAAAAAGAGAGAAAGAGAGCACAGTAACTACTGATAATTTTTATATATTATTATTATTATTATTATTATTATTATTATTATTCATTATATTTTGGCTGATACCTATTATTAACATTATTATTATCATCATCATCATCATTATTATTATTATTATTATTAGTATTGTTGTTTTATTTTTATAATTATTATTTTTACTATCATTGCCATTATTGTTATTATCATCATTTTAAAGTCACTAGTACTAGTTTTATTATTACTATTATTATTTTATTATTAATATTACCAGTATTATTATTACATTATGAAGGTTGTGTATATAAATTAGTATATGTAATTAAATCATTCAGATTATTTTCTCACGAGTTTTCTAATAAATTTTATTATATTTTATTAAATAACAATATTTATATAATAATTTTCCCAAAATTATCTTGTAATAAAAATAACTGTATTAGGCTTGGTTTATATTTTCAAATTTAGTTTCTAAGCCCTAGAATATCAGTACATTATGTTCATTTATTTTATTATAGTTTTGGACTTAAGTTAGCCTATAGACATATTATCTTTGGTATTGTTAATATACAGCTTTTTGGCCTAGAAATTTAGTTTTAACCCTAAAAACATTTTTTTAAATTTTCTTTATATTTTACTAAAAACTATTTATCTCTAAAAAATTTAGCCTTTTGGAAATACTTATTTTGACTAATAGAATAAATTTTTATAAATATTTTTATCGTATATATTATTTTTTTCAACTTCCTTCGAATTTCCTCCAGTCCGTGACTAAGCCCATTATTCCTATTCTCTCGACAATTCTAGACTACCTTATGTCCACCCTAACTAATTTGACCGTCCTGGATCCATGGAACTGTTCGTGTCACCACCCGAGGCCACTATGCATAGTTGTTGCACCGAAGTTGCAGTTCGTGCCACATTGATTATCGCAGCTCACCAGGCGTCCTACCAGGCAAGACACCTTGCCATTTGCTATTTAATTATTTTAGCTCATATTTCATGCATGTTCATTATTTTCTTTATACAAAATAAACTATGATACATGGCTTAACTGTTAGAACTTACTGTTCATTTATTTTCCCTGCTATGTATTATTTTTCTCACATTAAACCTAGATTTAAGGGACCACCTTGTGTGTTGCATTCATTGGCACACGTTGTAACACGAAGTTGTGTGTCGCATGTAGAACACAGAAGTGCATGATTGGCTGGCCACCAGTACGTACAAGCCGTGCGATAGGAATAACCGCTAATAGAGATTGCATGCTAGTTTGACTTAGCGGTTATAGTGGTTTGTGTTGTGGATACAACACAGTAGGCATTGGACGGGGAGGACAATTCCTTAGCGTATGGGCTTCGATACACTTTCCTTGTGACCTGGACTCTCCGCTGGAGATACGGGGTTGATGACCCATGATTACTGATGGCCACTGACGATTCTGCGGAACGTCATGCTCTTCCTGATGGGGCCTCTGGTGCCCAAAGGGGGACTATGCCGATCCTATTCAGCCAGGGCCCATGCGTAGGAAGGATTGTTCTTAACTACATTTCACTTAGAACGGTAGGCTACCCTATCCGTTAGGTACGAGTACTTTTGGTTTTGGGTACTTGTATCTGACCGTGGCTTGGAACAATAACTTATCGCGAATTAGTTCGTCACATCTTTTCCTTGTTTGGTTGTAGATGTGACTTACTACTTCGATGAGAAGGTATTGAACCTTGTTGGGGTCCGGATACCATATTAGATTAATAGCATAGAAAGATACGTCGCCGTGAATTAGTTTACCATCTCCTGTCCTTGTTTGGTTGGGGGGATGGTACGCTCATTCAGTAGGTGCGTATTAGAACATATTATAAATTTGATTGACTTATTTATTGAGCAATATTTATTCAGTTTATATGGCATGCTATTATGTGTCTTGTTACGTCCCTTTGAGGACCTGGTTGTCTTGCCAGGTGTGTGCTATTGTCTTTCGCAGCTGTTCTAGCACTAGCCGTGATCTTCGCTATTTCTTCGAGGATGATTGCATTTGGATCGTCTTCGCTTCGCTCGCCACTCATTTCATTTTCTATGTACTTTTCTTTATTTTGTTGGTAGTGGATTTGTCTCCGCCCAACATATTGTATCAAGACAATTTATTATCTTTATATGATGTCTTTTATTCATTTATTCTGTGTAGATGAGTTTAGTTATGGTTCTACTGCATTTACAGCTTATGTATTTATACGAGGCTTCCATATATTTGAGTATACTTCGTATGAATACAACTGACATGTCTACGTTCCTAGTCCTACGTATTTTGGGACTGGGGCGTTACATGTTTTTGTGGTGGCCCATGCAGGTCAAGATAAATTGTTTGGTTACTTTACCATACCAAGCAAGCCAGCGTATAGGATTAGAAGTCTAGGATCTCATCCACATACTTGACCTCTTTCCTTGATTTTATCTACCGTTTGACTCATCAATTGCATCTTGCTTGCTTCCTTCCATCATTATTCTTATCTTCCCTTCGTGCTTGCTAGAAATTGACCCTACTAGTTAGATGTCCCAAACACCATTAGTTTAATTCTTTAAGTTGGGTAGACTTCCTTATGACCTAGCAACCCCTTTGACCTAGTGACCTATATTAGCAAGCTTATTTAGATCCTAGAATCTAGAGGACCTAACCCTTCTAGCCAACCAAGGACTTGGACAAGAAGGCTATAGGACAACTGTATGACTTAGAATCGTTCTACCTTCTTTTAATCTAAATCTCTCGTGTCTATGTTTTTACCACCTTGACTAATGTTGCAACTATAATCTAGTTTTGCAAACTCATCCATTTATCGAGTTTGTTCATGACTTATGCTATTGAGCGGCCGCTCACTAACATATTGTCTAATCAGAACCGGTGCATGATGGTCTGATCAACCGAGTGCACTTTGGTTCGCTTTTGTATATTATTCTACGTGGATGGGGACATAGCTAAACTTGTCCTTTAGAGTCCCATCCACGACTGCCTTGACAATTCCTTTGAAAATATTCGGTCGCCTTTGAACCACGTATTCGTATTCACCTCCTTCGAACTCTATATTGCTTTCGCCTTCACCTATTTTAGGAGGACGAAGGCGTTATACTAGAAACTTCTATCTACTATGACCATTCTCATTCGACGTTGTTATATCTTCATCCTAAACTGCTCGTCCTTCTCTCGGCCCTATCAAGACCCTCTAATTGCTTAATTTAAGTTAATCTTTTTCGTTCTATTAATCGCGACCCTCATTCATTACCCGTGACCATACCGTATTATTATTTTTTTATGATCTAGATCGTGATCTCTTACGACATGATTTGTATTCGATTGTTTCCCAATCGATACCCCTTGTCTTCTCACCCCCTACTAATTTTTAATTTCGAGGACAAAATTCTTTTAAGTTGGGTAGGATGTAAAACCCCTAAATTTCTACTATATTTTTTTATTAAATTTGGTACTGATTAATTTTTTTTTTAATATTTTGTGTTTCGTGTAGCCTATTGTACGTCGCGCACGAAATTATTTTTCTTGCTCGTCGAGTACGAATATGTGCGAGCGTACATATTTTTGAAAAACATTATTTTTATTATTTTTATATAGTTTCAAATTAAGATAGACAAAAATTATTTCTAGCTATTATTTTCAAGTTTATGACTATTATGAAAAGCCTTTCATTATATAGTTATATTAATAAATAAATTTTTCCTATAAAATGGTAAATTAGAAAAGTATATCTATGTAAATATTATTTGTACAAACATATATTTTTCGTAATTATTTAATTATTTATTTTAAATAATAATGTAATTTTTGAAATTATTATTATTAGTATTTTTGGAAAATATATTTCAAAATTATTGTGGAGATTTAAATCTTGATTTAAATTTATGTATTTATTTAAATAGTTAAATAATTGAAATTGATTTATTGATTTGATTTTAAACTAAGGGATTTTAATTAGATTTAATTGGATTTGGGTTGGATTGGATTTGATTTGATTGATTTTAATTAAATAGATGATTTATCTACTTGAATTTTAAATTCTGCTAATCCTATCCAAATTGGGAATTCCCATATCCTATAAATAGGCAGGTACTTCTCTAACTTTTCATTACTCTTCCACAAATCTCCACAAAGTGTACGTGTCTCGTGTCGGTGTCCATCTCTTCCGTGTCAGCCGTGACGGCCTCGTGTCCGACCCCGGGTGTCTTTCCAATAGGTTAATTCTTTTACAATTACATTGTTATCTTCCTCGTGTCCACACACGGACACATGTTCTCATCAACCCCTTCGTGTCCGACATGTCGGACACAAACCCTCGACATAAAACCAAAATCCCTAAACCTAACCCTACTCTAAACCCCATCCCCGCTCGTGTCTTCCCCACTGCCACTGCTCGGCACAGCCCCGGCAGCATCCAGCCACCCGATTCCAGCACCCTTGCCACCTGCAGTCCTGGCCTCTCTCGACCATCTTCACCAACCGTCACCCCCGCCATCGCCCAGCCTCACCAAACCACCCAAACCATCACACACAGCACCAGCCATCAACCAACCCGGCCACACTCCCGGCCGGAGTCCCAACCACCCTGACTATCCCTGGCCACAACCGCGACCCCAGTCTCCTCTCTCGACCGGCCAACGGCCATCCACCACAACCACCAGCATACCCTCCCACCGTAGTCCTCACCCGGCCACCGACCAAAACCCTACCACAACCGTCGTTATCGACACCACCACCGCCATCACGGCCAATGGCCGGACCGCCACCAAGAAAAAAAAAAAAAGAAAAACCCAAATCAATAGAAAACCCTAAAACTCACCCTCCGTCGGAGCTCCGCCGGCCGAGTCCGCACCCGCAGTCGCGCCTCACCCCGCTCGTCTCCGCCCCGTACCGCCTAACCAGAGACCTCCGCCGACGAGCCACCCCGCTGGCGCTCCATCGCCGGACCCCTCCCTTCCGCTGGTCCTCCGCCGTCCCCGCATTGGCCTCCCTTTTGCCGGCGAGCGCGTCCCCCGCCGCCACCGTTAAAACCCTCCGACCTCGAGAACCCATCCGCCTCCCGTTCGCCGCCTCCTCCGGCGCAGCGTCACCGACCCCGACGAACCGGCCGACTCCTCCTTCCCCTTCTTCTCCGCCTGCCGTTCCCCGCTCTCCGTCGCCTGAGCTCCTCCGTCTCAGCCTCTCCCTCTCCTTCTTCCCTCTTCCTCCTCCTCCTTCTGTTCTCTTTTTATTATTTTTATTTTCCTCTTTCGCTTTCATCTCTCTCGAAAAGAGAGAGAGAGCACAGT
Organism: Iris pallida; assembly: GCA_029216955.1. NCBI lineage: Eukaryota > Viridiplantae > Streptophyta > Magnoliopsida > Asparagales > Iridaceae > Iris > Iris pallida. The sequence goes on from JANAVB010011395.1 coordinate 1,162,872, forward strand.
AACTACTGATAATTTTTATATATATTAATAATAATAATAATTATTATTATTCATTATATTTTGGCTGATACCTATTATTAACATTATTATTATTATCATCATCATTATTATTATTTATTATTATTATTATTATTATTATTATTATTATTATTATTATTAGTATTGTTGTTTTATTTTTATAATTGTTATTTTTACTATCATTGCCATTATTGTTATTATCATCATTTTAAAGTCACTAGTACTAGTTTTATTATTACTATTATTATTTTATTATTAATATTACCAGTATTATTATTACATTATGAAGGTTGTGTATATAAATTAGTATATGTAATTAAATCATTCAGATTATTTTGTCACGAGTTTTCTAATAAATTTTATTATATTTTATTAAATAACAATATTTATATAATAATTTTCCCAAAATTATCTTGTAATAAAAATAACTGTATTAGGCTTGGTTTATATTTTCAAATTTAGTTTCTAAGCCCTAGAATATCAGTACATTATGTTCATTTATTTTATTATAGTTTTGGACTTAAGTTAGCCTATAGACATATTATCGTTGGTATTGTTAATATACAGCTTTTTGGCCTAGAAATTTAGTTTTAACCCTAAAAACATTTTTTTAAATTTTCTTTATATTTTACTAAAAACTATTTATCTCTAAAAAATTTAGCCTTTTGGAAATACTTATTTTGACTAATAGAATAAATTTTTATAAATATTTTTATCGTATATATTATTTTTTTTCAACTTCCTTCGAATTTCCTCCAGTCCGTGACTAAGCCCATTATTCCTATTCTCTCGACAATTCTAGACTACCTTATGTCCACCCTAACTAATTTGACCGTCCTGGACCCCATGGAACTGTTCGTGCCACCACCCGAGGCCACTATGCATAGTTGTTGCACCGAAGTTGCAGTTCGTGCCATATTAATTATCGCAGCTCACCAGGCATCCTACCAGGCAAGACACCTTGCCATTTGCTGTTTAATTATTTTAGCTCATATTTCATGCATGTTCATTATTTTCTTTATACAAAATAAACTGTGATACATGGCATAACTGTTAGAACTTACTGTTCATTTATTTTCCCTGCTATGTATTATTTTTCTCACATTAAACCTAGATTTAAGGGACCACCTTGTGTGTTGCATTCATTGGCCTTGACACGTTGTAACACGAAGTTGTGTGTCGCATGTAGAATACGGAAGTGCGTGATTGGCTGGCCACCAGTACGTACAAGCCGTGCGATAGGAATAACCGCTAATAGAGATTGCATGCTAGTTTGACTTAGCGGTTATAGTGGTTTGTGTTGTGGATACAACATAGTAGGCATTGGGCGGGGAGGACAATTCCTTAGCGTATGGGCTTCGATACACTTCCCTTGTGACCCGGACTCTCCGCTGGAGATACGGGGTTGATGACCCATGATTACTGACGGCCACTGACGATTCTGCGGAACGTCATGCTCTTCCTGATGGGGCCTCTGGTGCCCAAAGGGGGACTACGCCGATCCTATTCAGCCAGGGCCCATGCGTAGGAAGGATTGTTCTTAACTACATTTCACTTAGAACGGTAGGCTACCCTATCCGTTAGGTACGAGTACTTTTGGTTTGGGTACTTATATCTGACCGTGGCTTGGAACAATAACTTGTCGCGAATTAGTTCGTCACATCTTGTCCTTGTTTGGTTGTAGGTGTGACTTACTACTTCGATGAGAAGGTATTGAACCTTGTTGGGGTCCGGATACCATATTAGATTAATAGCATGGAAAGATACGTCGCCGTAAATTAGTTTACCATCTCCTGTCCTTGTTTGGTTGGGGGGATGGTACGCTCGTTCAGTAGGTGCATATTGGAACATGTTATAAATTCGATTGACTTATTTATTGAGCAATATTTATTCAGTTTATATGGCATGCTATTATGTGTCTTGTTACATCCCTCTGAGGACCTGGTTGTCTTGCCAGGTGTGTGCTATTGTCTTTCGCAGGTGTTCTAGTACTAGCCGTGATCTTCGCTATTTCTTCGAGGATGACTGCATTTGGATCGTCTTCGCTTCGCTCGCCACTCATTTCATTTTCTATGTACTTTTCTTTATTTTGTTGGTAGTGGATTTGTCCCCGCCCAACATATTGTATCAAGACAATTCATTATTTTTATATGATGTCTTTTATTTATTTATTCTGTGTAGATGAGTTTAGTTATGGTTCTACTGCATTTACAGCTTATGTATTTATACGAGGCTTCCATATATTGGAGTATACTTCGTATGAATACAGCTGGCATGTCTACATTCCTAGTCCTACGTATTTTGGGACTGGGGCGTTACATAATAAGTTTGATAGGGATACCCAGAACAACTCCGCGATAAGGTGGATATGGAAGTTCTTGGTATCAGGCGAAAGAATGCCGTGGAACAGCTGGGTTCTAGAGGCATGAGATTGTGAGAAAAGAGGCGCGTGTACTAGAAAACTTAGTACAACATTTGTGGTCACTGTGGACATTTATGGTTAACTGTGGACATTTATGGTCAACTGTGGACATTTGTGGGCCTATTATCCTTGGCGTACCCTGTTTTTGGGTACGGATAATAAGTCAAGAGAAAACCAACATACTTTCTCATAGGTAATGAGGATGTGGTAAATATGAGGGTTTCTTCAATAGAGTCTTTCTACTCAGAGGTAAAGAGGACGTGGCAGGAGTGGACACAATGAAGGGTACATAGAACAACTCAGAGGTAATATGGACGTGGAAGTTCTATGTGAGGGGTGGTTTATTTTTGATGGAAGTAAAACAACTCAGAGTTAACATCGACGTGGTTGTTTCGAAAAATTTGTGGATCTGTTATCCTGTTTATGCACTAAAAGTGTGGGTACTAGATCATGAGGAAGATGCTCTTTTAGGAAGAAAGTTCAGAGGTATGATCATACATGAATTACTACCCAGAAGATGCGATATAGATTCATTTGGAATGACCAGAATGTAAGTTCAGCGGTACCCAAGGGTACATAACTTAACAGTCCGATAGATTTGGAGGATGTTATTTAGACATAATACTTCTTCAGAAACTTACCGTTGACGGGCAACATGAGCAAGTCTCCGTTTTATTTTACGAAGCGGTAAGCACCATTGGAGAATACAGCCTCGATGACAAATGGGACTTCCCACTTTGGCTAGAATTTGTCGACGGTTTTGTGAGTCATAACCATTGGCCTTCGAACTGCCAGAATGAGATCGCCCACTTGGAATGTTCTGAGTTTAACCTTCTTGTTGAAGGCTCCAGAGATGCGTGCTTGATACAGCTCGATTCGTTATTGAGCTAACAGGCGCTTCTCATCTAAGGCCTCCAACTCTTGTAGCCGGCGACGATAATTATCATCCGTCATCAATCGATAGGTGAGGGCGACGCGGAGCGAGGGTATTTGAGTCTTCAGTGGGAGAACTGCCTCACTCCCATATGCCAGAGGGAATGGTGTGTTCCAAGTGGCCGTCCGGACTGTAGTACGGTATGCCCATAAGCATTCGCCAAGATTTTTATTCCAGTCACGTTTGTTGGAAGACACGAACTTCTTGAGCAGCTTGATTATAGTTTTGTTGAATACTTCTGCCAACCCATTCGCCACCGGATTGTACGGTATTGAAGCAACATTCTGGATTCGATGTTTGTGGCAAAATCGATAGAAGGCGTGACTTTCAAACTGCAGACCGTTGTCGTGGATGATCCTTCGAGGTAGTCCAAAGCGATAGATGACGTGATACTTGAGGAAGTTGATCACATTTGACGTCTTCACCTCTGCAAGTGGAATGGCTTCCGTCCCTTTGAAGAAGTAATCTGTATTGCCAGTATGAAGCGGTATCCTCTGGACGAAGGTGGAGTGATTGGACCAATGATGTCCATTCCCCACGCCTCAAATGGCCAGGATGCCACCGTTGGGTGTAGGAATTCAGATGGTTGGTATATGAAATCTGCGTGGACCTGACAGGCTTTGTATTTTCTTGCATACTCTATCGCGTATGCCACCATCGTAGGCCAGTAGTAACCCATCCGACGAAGGCGATCTTGTAATTTCAGGCCAGGCTGATGGGCCCCGTAGACGCCGTCATGTGCTTCACATACAGCTTCTTTAGCTTCTGTATTGGACAGACATCGAAGCAGTAATCCATCGTATGATCGCCGATACAGCATCCTTGTTTTTGTATCGTAGAAGAATCTGATAGAACGTCTTCTAATAGAGTTGACTTCTTTTGGATTCTCCGACAAGATGCTATAGACTGCGAAGTCAATAAATAGGAGCCTCCAATCCGGTGTCTCGTCGACCATCAGGGCTGAATAGCTCTCAGCAAATTGGACGTTGTTCTTGGGACAGACCAACTCATGGCCTATTACATCCACCAAATGATGAGTATATTTTGGGACTGCCAGGGAAGCGGCCAGTCCTTCTAAGGCATCGACTTCAATGTTCCGGAGTCTCGGAACATGTTCTATGAAGAACCCTTTCAGAGACGTAATGATGGCGATCGCTACCTGATGATAGGGGATCATGTCTTCATGACGAACTTCATATGAACCCTAGATCTGATTGACGATTAACTGTGAATCGCCATATTCCTCTAGGTACTCTACCCCCAGTTTTTTGCAAGTCGAAGGCCTATAACCAAGGCATTGTACTCGGCCACGTTGTTCGAGCAGGGTTCTGTAAGGGAATATGCCCGGTTGATCACCAAGCCAGAGAAAGAAATCAGTACCACTCCAACCCGAACGACAATGTTGCCCTTGGGTCCGGTTCTTGAAGCGCCGTCGAAGAACATTCGCCAGACGGGATAATCGGAGGCCATGTTTGGATTGACGACCTCGTTTGGAATCTCTTCATATATTCTGGTTGACTCTGAACTTGGATGGACTGCTAAAAAGTCCGCCAGAGCTTGACCTTTAACAGCCTTCTGTGGAACGAAGATCATGTCGTCGGGAGACAATAATATCGTCCAGGTAGCGAGGCGAGAACTGAGTGCACCCGGCTTGGTCATGAGAACCCTGAGGGGGTTAACTCGAGATATGACATGGATGGTTTGTCCTGTAACGTAGTGTCGTATCTTCTGGATAGCGAACACCAGAGCAAGATATTCCTTCTCCACGGCGGTGTATCTATGCTCAGGCCCAATCATCATTCGACTGAGGTAATAGAAAGCTTGTTCATGCTCCGCGTCATTGTTTTGTGCTAGTAGAGCACCGAGGGAATGCTCCATCGCTCGTACATAAAGCAAGAATGGCTTTCCAGCTACCAGGCCACCAGAACTAGAGGATTTGACAGATATTCTTTGATGTTGTCGAACGCACGTTGGCACCCTTTATCCCATACGAATGAGATGCCCTTCTTCATGAGGTGGGTGAATGGTTGACATCGCCCGGAGAGTTTAGATATGAACCTCCTAACGTAGGCTAGCCTCCCTTGAAGTCCTCAGAGTTCACGGAGATTTCTTGGGGGACCCATATCCATGATTGCCTTCGTCTTCTCAGGATCTATATGGATTCCCTGGGTAGTAATGATAAAACCCAAAAATTTTCCACTAGATACGCCCAAGAAGGATTTGGTGGGATTCATCTTTAAATTATGCGCTCGCATCAGGTCGAATACCGTTCTCAGATCCTGCAGATGGTCTCCCTTAGAGCGGCTTTTGACAACTATGTCGTCGACGTAACACTCCACGATCTTACGCAGGTGATCTCTGAAGATGACACTCATGGCACTTTGATATGTGGTACTGGCATTCTTCAAACCGAAGGGCATGACGGTGTAACAGTACACGCCAATCGGTGTTCGAAATGATGTATGCTTCTCGTCGTCAGGAAATATCTTAATTTGGTTGTATCCTGAGAAGCCATCCATGAATGACATGCGCTCAAAGCCATATGTGTTGTCGATCATGATGTCCGTGATGGAAAGAGGGAACTCATCTTTAGAACATACTTCGTTTAGATTTTGAATGTTGATACAAATTCGAATCTTTCTATTTTTTTTGAGCACTGGTACTATGTTGGCGACCCAGTCTGGATGTTGCTCCTCTCGGATGAAGCCGCTGGCTATTAGTTTATTGACCTCAGCTTCGATGGAGTTTATGATGTCTGGACGGAACCGTCGTTGCTGTTGCTTGACCGGCTTTGCGTACGGATTAATGTTGAGTTTATGAAGTGCAACCTTGGGTTTTAGCCTTGGCATGTCTTTATAGCTCCAGGCGAACACGTCAATATACTCTCTGACGAGTTGCAAAAGTGCCTCCCACTCTTCATCTGTCAGGATTTTGCTGGCGAAGATTGGATTTGGAGAGGACTCATCGCCGAGGTCAACTTGCATAACCTCATATTCAGTGGAAGGTTCACGGAGTTCAAAGCATTTCTTCCATTGTGCATCTAGTTACTGGACCCAAGGTTCTAACTCGAGAAGTTCGAGTACGTCTTCGTCTTCTTCGTAGGCATCAGCAAATGCCATATTGACAGACAGAGCTTGCCTGAATACGTCCCCAATGCTGACATCCGAATCAAAAGTTGCTGATCCGGTTGAGTGCGAGTGCCAGTCACATTCCTCATCTGAGCTTTCAGGGGTCGTTGCAGGTGTAACATAACCTAGCCCACATCTGGTCTTGTTGTAATAATCTCGTAGTTTTCCAGCCGAAACTGGCAACTACAAAGGTAACCGCCGACCAGTGTCGTAGTTTAAGCCTGGCGTAGTCTCCAAATCGTACCCCTGTTTTTACATGAGGTACTTGTATTGGGAGCTATACAGATAAAGAGGTAATCTTCCAGTGTCGGGTTCAAGATCAACTTCTTCTATCCTGAAGGGCTGTGGATCATTCTTCCGGCCAAAGATGATTGGATGATCCTCTCCCTCGACTATGAAGCAAGCATCTTCCACAGAAGTAAGTTGATTTGAGGTATATACATTTGTCACCTGTATGTGTAGGTGGGTGCCTATACCATGTTCCATAGCATACATTATACAAAGCTTATTGAGCTCGATGTAGTTCAAAGATAACCCTTTATTGATGAAGTAAGATAACTTTTTCGGCAAAATTACATCATCTGCAGACGAAACATCAGTGTGAGCAGCCACATACTTGGCCAGCTCAAACTCTTCTTCGGCCACCCCCTGTGTCAATGAAGACTGGGAGGACGACCTGGGCAGCTTAATCATCAGGGGCTCCACTGGTGGAGCAGAACGTAGAGTCGTTGGCGCACTAGCGACCCCCAGTTTGGTGTTCGATGCTGGGCGAGGAGTTGTTGGCTCGCTAGCAGTCTCCGACTTAGTGCTCGACTGTCGACTCATTCTGGAAAGACGAATCGTCATTGGCTTGACAGAGGGATTTAGCTCCTCTACTTGTTGCTGGCCAGCTCTCGGCAGCCTGATTGTCAGTGGCCCTGTAGTGGGTCTCGGCGCTTGGCCAGACCTTGGTAGTCGGATTATCATCTGCTCCTTTTGTGCAGTGAGCACCGAGAGACTCGTTGTTTCTCTACGCAGAGTGGCTGTAAGAGACGCAGTCCTGTCTGGTTTGCGGGGTTGGAGATGGATTCTTAGGGGTTCCTCCTGTCCTGCAATTGCCTCTGTCTACTCTTGAGCATCCTCCTTGATCAGGTGCCTCTTCGAGTTCTCGTACAAGCAGGACTCCGAATAGTAGGATTCGACCCCTTTGAAGGGATCTATGTCAGCAAATTCTGTTCTGACGAAGCCGTGCTTGTTGACGTACTTGAAGCACTGGTGCAATGTGGAGTACGATCATGTAATCGTGTATCCACGGACGTCCCAGGAGAATATTGTAGGAGGTGTCTGCGTCGATGACATAGCAGGTTACTTCCAACTGAAGGTCGCCGATTTGGCACTTCAGGCAAATCTTCCCGATGGGATAGCTTCTTTCGAAATTGAAGCCGCTGATGGCGGTGCTTATAGGAGTCAGCCGATGCATAGGGATGCACAAATGGTGAAGCAAGCTCTTCAGAATAATGCTTATCGAAGAGCCAGGATCAATGTGCATCCGATCTACCTTGACATCGCCGACGTATCCAGTGTAATACAGAGCGCAATCATGCAAGTTGGTCTTGATAAGCATGTCCTGTAGAGTAAACACGATATTGGGCATTGCACCGGTACAAGTACTATCCTGGGCATCTGCTGGCGAGCTCTCTCCTGTGAGCTTGACTTGAGCCAGATAAGCATCAACATTTTGAAGTGCGTCACTCAGGGCGACACGAACATCCTTGGAGAGCCTTAAGAGCTCGTATAATGACAACTTGGCTGGTGTGTTAGCCAATTGTGCCAAGATGTCAAAGTTGTAGGGCCTCTCCATCCCATGAGGTGCCTCTTTTAGGAGCAGCTTGTCAAAACGAGTCTCTTTCAGCCTAGGCTTGTCGGTCGTTGAAGGATGAGAAGGTCCTGGAGCATCAGCAGCCGCCGGTTGATGATTTTCAGCCGAATTACCCGATGGGGGTTGATTTTGTGCACCGGATCGGGTAACAACAGATGTCGCTTCTTCGATGTAAGCCGAGATTGTGCGGCAGGACTTGAATTTTCTACCACTCTTCTTTCCAGTAGAGGGTGATGCTGGCTGGGTTAATTCAGACACTAAGTCCTGGTGGACCCATATGACCTTCCTTCATGATGTGGTGAGGGGTACCAGCCCAGCAGCCTGGTCTCGGGGAGGTGGAAGATTAGCGACCTCCATCTTTGCCCGGGGAACGGATACTACTCCATCTTGAGTCTTCGTCGGAGGAAAGCTGTCGAATTGGATAGACACTATATTGGTCGCCACAGTTACCTCCTCGAAGTCAATGTCCAGAGCCTTAGAATCGATCAGGTTCTGGATGTGCCTCTTTAATTGGAAGCAGTCTTAAGTAGCATGATGGACGTAGCGGTGGTAGTGGCAGAACTTTGGGCTTTCCATCTCTGTAGGCCGAGGCTCACATCTCGGTAGAGGGAGCTGAATCCTGTCTCCTTGTATGAGCATGTCAAGGATGGGCTTGACATGGCTGTCTTTGAAGGAGTATGTCATCTGCGGCCACTACTTCTCCGCCGGCTTCGGTTCGGGCTTTGGGGCTGTATCGGCCACCATAGCCTGTTTGCCTTTGTTGTCTCGGTTGTTGGAGAAATTACCACCGTTGTTGTTGTTGGCATTAGGGCGTTTGCCCTTGTCCTCTCCTTCCGAGATGTGTAACCCCAGTCGTCGAGCTTTCTTCAACTTGTTTTCTGCGCTAGTGGCGCTGATGATAAAAGTCTTCCAGTCCTTGAACTGACTTTCGCCCATCCAGAGGCTGATTGTGGGAAGCAGCTTCTTTTGGCAGATTTCAATCAAAGAAGAATCAGGATTGCCAGAGGACAATTTCATCACAGTTTGGCGAAATCGCTCAATGTAGTTCCTGGTCAGCTCCTTCTCACCTTTAACAACGTCCATGAGGGTGGTCATTGTCACATCTTGTCCTACCTCGTAGAACCTTTCAAGAAACATGTTTTTGAAGTCGATAAAGGAATATATGTAGTTGCCCGACAGATTACGTTACCAATTAAATACTACCCCTCCAATGCCCCGATGAACAACCGCATGAGGATGGCATCGTCATGAGGCAGATGGTCGATTGTGACTTCAAAGTAGGTGATATTCCGGCTCGCAGATGTCTTTCTATCATACGAATTAATGTTAAATAGTTGATATCTTAGTGGAAAGGGGATATCTCTCTATGCTGCAGGATACGGTTGTCGTATCCTGAGGTCATGAAAGGTTTCTCGGGCGTAAAATATGGCCCAGAGCTCCTGGACCTCTCGTCTTGCCTCTCTAGCCTCATCTGCAGCGGTGGGAGCCGATATTCCAGGAGGATTGTCGCCCGGGTTTGGCGCAGTTGTGTTTGAGTCTGCATTGATCGCGGGACCCAAGCTTGTTTGGCCAGGCGTCCTTCCTTGCAGAGTCGGTAGGGCCGCTTTAATCTCGTCCACAGACTTCACCAAGGTATGAAGTATTGCCTCCAGAGTGTCAATGTATTGGCGATCGCTGGGACCGTCTTGGTCGTTGTTCGTCATGAACACCGTTCTCACATGAGGAGAGATGGAAGGAACGGTGGAGGACGTGTGCTCTGAATCATACCCTTGCACCGAGAAATCGTCAGGGCATGTAGGAATGTTCTCCTCTGGTTTGGACTCAGAGGAAGTGCTACCCCCTGCATAGGAGGCTGCCTCGTCTTGGGACCCGTAGACGTCCTCAGGGACGTCCTGATCTATTGTATCTGTGGAGGGAATTGCTTCTCCTGGTGCATCTTCTTGGAACATCGGATTATTGTGGATGTTCGGAGGGGTGCTACCCCCAGGTTCGGCTACCCCAGAGATGTAGATTACAAATCTCTAAGGGTTGAAGATTTCGTCTTGGAGCGGGTGCCCAGATAAACTCCTCCAGTGGTGGTTGTGGACAGCCGCTTGGATATGAGTTTCCTAGCCGCGCTAGTAGAGATCGCCGGGCTGGAAACATTTATCTTCTTTCCCACTTTGTCGGTAGGGATCTTCCGAACAGAATTACAGGAGGCGACATGAAGTGCCTCGTCTCATGAGCTTTGTCGCAGGACCGGTCCTGGCTACTGCAGCCGTTGGAAGATGGACTGCCGGTCCTCTTGTACTGCCGCTTTACTGCAGCAGCAGTTGACAATGACTTGAGTGCAGTGAAGTCCATGAAAGGCTCTGCACACCAAGCTCTCTTCTCTTTTCTTGCGTTTACGAAGAATCATATCATACAAGTCACTCATTTTGTGGGTTAGGGAGTCCCGAGCACACGAGTGTGTTGGCACCATGTTTGCTCCCTGATTGGGAGACTTTTGGAAACCATTCTGTCCGTTTGCCGCCGGGGGCTGGACACGGTCGGTTCTGTACAACTTTCCATCAGAGGCCCGCCTAACAGTAAGCGGAGCTCTCTGATGGTCAGAGGTTGGGATAGCTGACTGAGCTCGACGAGCCCGTGCTGTCCTACACTTCTTCCCTCTAGCACCCAAGAGCGCATAGTAGGAAGAGTCCAAATTGTGCCGCATAGAGTTTGGCACATTCTCATTGGAGCATACGAGATCAGGATCGCAAGAGAGGCGGTCAAAGACAGAATTCGAGCTGCATGGGGTAGATGATCTGCAGCTGGGATTGGTGGTCGTATGAGTATTCATGCGGCTAGCATTTGTGGCCGCATCAACATTCATGCGACTAGCATTTGTGGCCGCTTAAGCATTCATGCGGCTGGATTTGGCCGCCGTAGGAACATTCATGCGGCTGGATTTTGTGGCCGCATCAGCATTCATGCGGCTGGATTTAGTGGCCGCATGAGCCTTCATGCGGCTGGAATTGTTGGCCGCATGAGCCTTCTTCATGCGGCTGGCACCCTTATGCGGTTTTTTCCTAGACCGCATAGAGTCACCATTTGCTTCCTCAAGTCCAGCATCGTAGTGGTTTCCTCTGCCGGACTTGAGAACAGCTGGTGTCTCTGTGGCCTGAAGTGGGGCCGCATGGGAGTCTTCTCCGCCGTCTTGGGCAGCGGAGAACGCCTCTACCAGAGCTTGGAGAGGAGCAAATGATTTGGGCCTCCACACCTTGCGGGCCTTCTTCATGTGGACTCACTTCTAGACCGGGCCAGCGCTCCCGTCGGAGAGTATTTTTTCAAACGCCTGCTGGTCGAAGCGGACAACCAGCATCTGTTGTGTGGAGCCAAGTTTGGCTGCGTCTGTTTACGTCACCAACTTCTCAGCAGTAGAGAAGTTAGTCCCCAGCAGAGTCGCCATCGTGTTTGCCATTGATTATAAAAGAACAGAACAGTTTTATGGGACGACTGGACTTTTACTTCACAATACAAACTTGCTCGTACAAAAAAGAGCCTAGAAACAAAATCTAGGAAAAGCAATCTAAGTGCAATTGTTTAGTTTTTCTGGGGGGTGACAGTAGAGGCTCGGGAAAGTGATATCAACTCTGCCTTACTCCTTGGACGATCGGACGTAGCTTATGCTCTCGTGAAGAAATGCTCTTTGTGTGTGCGGGGGTTGCTAGTCTCTCTGCTCGGGCTATGTGCGTATCCCTCTGTGTGTTTTGCGAAAGAATAATTCCCTGCTATTTATAGGACTTTGTGATAAGTAGGGTGTACAGTAATTGCTCCTTGAAAAGCGGGCGGTTGGGGATTGGTTAAGTTTAGCCTTGATCTTGTTTGTTGGAAATCAATCTGGGCTGCTTATGTTGATTGGAACAAATCTGTATTGTTTGTTGGAAATTGATCTGGGCAGTTATGATGATTGCAATAAATCTGCATTGTTATGATTTGTTGGTTGCTAAATCTGAGTGGATAAGTCTTAGTTATTCTTCTGCCACGTGTCCCAACTACCATTTTTGTGATGAGCCGCATGACTGAGCCGCATGAGCTCTGGTGAACTGGTCTGCATGAAGTCCCATTGAACAGAACTGCATAAGCCTCTTGTAAACCGGACCGCAAGAAGCTCCACTGAACAGAACCGCATGAGCTTCTGATGAACTGAGCCGTATGAAGTCCTATCGAACAGAACCGCATAAGCCTCTTTGTAAACTGGGCCGCATGAAGTCCCATTGAACATAACCGCATAAGCCCCTTGTAAACTGGACTGCATGAAGTTCCACTGAACATAACCGTATGAGCTCCTGATAAACTGAGCCGTATGAAGTCCTATCGAACAGAACCCCATAAGCCTCTTTGTAAACTGGGCCGCATGAAGTCCCATTGAACATTACCGCATAAGCCCTTTGTAAACTGGGCTGCAAGAAGTCTCATTGGGATAAAGCCGCATGAGGACCCATCAGAACAGAGCCGCATGAACTCCGTTAAAACTGAGCCGCATAAAGCTCCATCAAATCAGAGCCGCATGAGCTCCTTTAAATGATCCGCATAAAGAGCTTTGGAATTGGTGGATCGTGCCAATTGTAAAGATTTTTTTCGTCTCTCTAGGAGCACGTCATTATGTCAGGATCATCATTTTACCTTTATGTCAGAGCTGTCAATCCTTTGTGTTAGAGCTGCCGTACTGTGTCAGAGCATTTAATGAGCCAGCTGCACAGAGAAATGATGGCCAGCTGTAGAGTCATATTTTGAACCGTATAGGGCCACGTGGCTTTTTCCGAGCCGCATAGAGCTATTGGGGAATTTTGAACCGCATGAAGCTCTAAGGGACTTTTTTGAGCCGCATGAAGCTCCAAGGGACTTCTTGAGCCGCATGGAGCTCTAAGTGATTGTTGAGCCGCATGAAGAGTCCTCCAATATCGAGCCGCATGGAATCTCCTGTTCTTTTCCATGCTTCTACACACGTTTTGTCAATTATCAAAATAGGAGATATTGTTGACCCAAACCGAATCACAGTCAACCTAATCTTGACAATTAACAAAACAATATTTGTCATAGTCCAATTTGACACATCAAGCTCTAAATCGATCAACTCACCACATCAGTTCAAGTCAACAGCTGTCTGAAGAATTACTGCTTTGTGTATTCTGGAGTCTGTAATTTTATTGTTTTTTAGTATAGGCAAATGTACGTTGAGTTATACTGAGCAGCTTTGGGCTAGACTTAACCTTCATAGGACCACTTAGCCAATAGCCAAAACAGCCCAACAAGCCAAAGCCCATTTAATGAACTTTCTGTCCAAATAAGACAGAGTTCTGGCCGAACTCTGCCTCCACACAGAGTTCGGGCCGAACCCTGTCCCCTAAATTACAGGAAGCTAATTTTTAGGGCTTATTCACTGCTAGTTGTCTAAAGGCTAAAAATTTGAATTATGGACGCAGAATTCTGGTTGAATTCTGCCTACCCAGAATATTATAAATAGGCCTTGAATTCTCCCATTTCAAATCATCCAATCTTCTCTTATTCTTCTCTTACATAAGTCTACATATTAAAGAGCTCTACCTTTCCATCCAACTTAGCTTTTAAACTTTCCAACCGTCCAAGTTGCTCAGTACGATTCAGCTAGAAGTTTGAAGTACAAGAAGTTATAAATCACTTGGAAAAGTCCAAATTTTGCCACAATGATCATTGAAAGAAGTTTGGCGTGCTCTTCTGAGAAAAGGCACATGGTTGTAACCCTATTTCACAAATAGAGGATTTCAATCCGGAGCTAGAGTTTTCAGGCCTGGACTAGTCCTCCACGAGGGAAACCAGGTTAAAAATCTTGTTGTATTTGCGTTTGCTCTTTAATTGTTTTATTTTTGCATTGATATTACTATGATTATTTTGTTGGTGAAAAGAGTTTAAGTTTTAATTGATCATTATCGTTATAAACTCTATTCACCCCCGCTAGAGTTGCCTACATGTACTTCAGTATCTACTATAAGTAAAAAACTATAAGTGGCTAGTGAATCAGAGTACAAGATAGACATGTAAATGGCTGGGAATGATTCATGATTACACTACGGAATTGATTCATTATTAC